>CACVBM020001054.1:195844-214685 GCA_902728155.2 Microthlaspi erraticum
GCAGCATTGTGCTTATTCCCTGATTAAGAGGAGGGAAATATAAATAATGTTTAGGGTAGTGAAACATGTTCTCTTAATAAGTTTCTTTTTATCTTATGAATTCTGCATGAGCAACTTTCGATGTCCGGCCAAGGCTTTACGAAATCAAGTTTGCAAGCGGTGTACTTGACGAGCTTCTTTATCTGGGTATGCCGTCTGAACGCAGATTCCCTTCGGGGATTATGACGTTAGAGTATACAAAAGCTGTTCAGGAGACTGTGTATGAACATATCCGTGTTGTTCGTGAAGGTCATCTTAGGATTATATTCTCTCAAGAGCCTAAGGTTCAAAGATCTTTTGATTTCACATACATTTCTTCCTTTTCATGTATTTTGAGCAGTTTAGCTTATCCTTCTGCTTTTCACCAGATTCTCTTATGGGAGTTCTGTACTCGCCTTGTAGCCCCACAGGTAGAAAACGTTTTTGCTTGCAATTTTTGAAACTCTATTTGGAATATAATGTCGGGTCCTGAGATTTTGGGAATGTCGTGTCTCACAGGTTTATGCAGGTGAACCAATTGATTCAGGTTGCAGAGAAATGCCAGAGCACAATCGATCAAAGTAGAATGTGAGTCGATGAGTCTATAACGACTTCTACTTCTTCTTTTGTGGTGATTAAGTAAGATTCTTCTATGCAATGAAATTGAGGCGTTTTCAGCTTGGTAGATACATTTATGTTGTGCCAAATCTTTTTCCTCCAGGGTCATATGGCTTCTGGACGTTAACTAGCGAAAAGCTTGGATTCACATTCACTCAATGACTTAGGCTTCTCCAAACGATATGTTCGGTGTTTGCAGGTATCTGTCTCCTTACTTTCTTAATACAGTAATTTCTTAATTTCTCTGCATCATCTTGAGTTCTGCCGTGACCAGAAAGTTGATCCAATCAGTAAATTCATACACAACTCTGGAATTTCGAATCCGAACAAACTAGACCAACTTTATGTAACCACAACTACAATCAGGCAACAAGGTTATGAGAAAGACTGTAAGAACCAAATCCAAGACCAGAGGAAGAAGAGCAAGAGAAATTTGCAGCAGAGGCTCTAGTTGACATGTCATTGTCAGAGGTTGGTAGAAAGTCCAACATCCCAGCCTCTGATTGTATCACTCCTCCTCTGCATTGGTTCACTTTTTTCAGGTTCTTGAGTAATCAGGAGTCTTCTAAAGAAGAAGAAGATAGATGATTTTGTCTTCTGTAGCAGAGATTGTTTACTCACTCTCACACCACATAGGAGATTACTTAAAACTCACTAAAGCAGTGAAACTACTTTTTTTTTTTAGAACTACAGTAGATGATACTCAAAGAGGTTTACATAATAAATATAATATACCACAGATATGTTTTTTTTGGAGATTTTTAGTGCCCTTAATCTTTATCATACAGGACTTGAATCTTAAATGAAAAGCTTTTAAGTAGGAGAAGGTGTTGGGTAAAGTAAGGGTTTTGAAGAGTTGGTTAAAGGAGATCATCATCGTCCCAAGAATGGCGGTAAGTCTCAGATTTTCCAGGGAATTCAATGTCACTGACAGACACAGATCCTTTCTCCGATCCTCCAGATGTGGAAATCCTATGTAGTCTGCGTATTTGTCGTTATACTGCAAAATACACATTTTAAAACAAAAAAACAGTCTTTTAAGAAGGATCTTCTTTGAAAATAAACAAAAAAAACGAAAACAGAGAGAGGAACTGCGAAATTTGTACACTGAAATCGCAAATGTCGTGAGTGTTGCGTTTGGGGATACCGTCGGCTTCTCTGGATTGGTAGATTCCGCGATTGATTGCATCATTTGCTCGGAAGGAGGAAGAGAACCCCAGTCAACTGCCAAAAGTTTAAAACCGTCTTTTGATTAATGTTGGTATTCATGATGATTAAGGTTTTTGGTTTAACTAACCAAACCATCTTTGCCGACAAAGGAGAGAGAAAGTATGTTCGAAGAGTGGGCCCACTCTATAGTGATCAACTGCTACTCTTCCTTTACTCTCAAGAAATGGAAATTTGTACCAACACCTGCAAAGCAAATTTTCATATTCTTCTTTGTCAATAAATATTAAACTGAAGACATATGATTTCCAAAATCTAGTGGTAAATAAGAAAACGCCAATGAGAGATGTTTATTCATAAATGCATTACAGATTACATAGTACTCCTTTTTTGAAGGATTTTCTCTATTTGTTTTCCTAAAATTATTTTCCTTATTCAGAAATAATTTATATGCTATTTTCAAAACTCCACAATATAAATGAATTGAACAATTTTTTATAATAAAAATAAAAAAGGAACTATTTTTTTTCCTAATAATAATAAAAAAAGGAAATTTTACATAATAATTTTACTAGAATACCAAAAATACTTATGCACAGCATGTAATATTAGTATATATATAACACCACGCACAAGACCGAGAGCCCTAATATAAATTGCGGCTGAGTTTTTTTTTGACCTAGCGTGGGAAGAATGGCGAGAACGAGGATGTGCGATCTGCCAGAGAAACTGATTGGGGAGAAGATACTGACGAGGGTTCCCATAACATCGCTGGGAGAGGTGCGATCGACCTGCAAATCGTGGGACGCTTTAACCAAAAGGTGGATTTTGGGTAACGAAGCGACATCAAAGGAGCAGTTTTTGGGGTTCATGACGATGAACTCCAAGGTTTGTTCCCTGAGCTTCCAGCTGAAGCACAAGGGCGAGGTTGATCTGTCTATAAAGCAGGTTAATACGCTTGATCAAGTCGAGATATCTCAAGTCTTTCACTGTGATGGCTTATTGTTATGCGTCCCTAAGGACATGTCGAAGCTCGTGGTGTGGAACCCTTATTTGTGTCAAACCCGGTGGATCGAACCCAGGACAAAGCTTAGTGGATTTGATAGATACGCTCTTGGATATGACGTGAACCGTAACCACAAAATCTTGAGGTTTCTGCAGGCCGACACTGTTGGACGAGAAAAGTACGAGCTGTACACGTTTAGCTCTAGTTCATGGAGGGTCCTCGATATAACTCGCGACTGGGGAATGGAACACTATAGTGGCCGCGGAGTGTCTGTCAAGGGAAACGCCTACTTTTATACTCATGAGAACTCACGTCACGAGGATGCATTTGGATTCGAGATTCAAGAGACTCAAGATTTCTTACACTGTTTTGATTTCACAAGAGAGAAATTTGGACCGCTTATGCCTCTTCCGTTTCACTCTGGTATGAGTGTCACACTCTCATGCGTTAGAGATGAGCAGCTTGCGGTGCTGTCTTACAACCAGGAGGATGAGTTTTGTGGCAGTGTTGAAATTTGGGTTACCACTAGGGTTGAGCCCAACTCTGTGTCCTGGAGCAAGTTTTTGAGAGTTGAAAGGGTCGGTGTTGAGTTGGACGCATATGATGGTGGGAGCTTCTTCATTGACGAGCAAGAGAAAGTCGCTGTGGTGTTTGCTTGTTACCGCACCGCTTTTATCCTTAGAGAAGACGGATACCATAAATCTCTGAGTCTCGGAGAAGCTTCCATTCTCGTAAAACGTTCTAGAAGCGGGTATCCTCTTCGGGAGACCGCACGCGTTTGCTCCTCCTCTTATCGTCCCAGTTTAGTGCAAGTCTAGGAAAAACAAGTTTATGTTTATGTTTATGTTTTCTTTTTCTGGTTTTTGGCTTTTTTTCTTTTCATGCATCTTTCTACTTTTTGTTAATCGGACCCATGCAAGTTGCAAATTAAACACTCCATTACACTGAAATTGTATTTTGGAGAGTTGATTACGTTGAAAAGCTATCAATTTTATGGATATCTGGAATTATGTTGGCAGATCAATCATATAGGAAAGAAATTACAAAAATATTTTTTAATATTATTAAATTATCCCTTTTTCAACTTACATACGATTGAATTTGTACAAATAAGTATTTCAAGGCATGCGATCTCTCTATATAAAACTTAAATGAAACTTTGTAAAAAAAGCTTTGGTATTATTACTTCCTTAAAACATTAGAAATCGAAGGGTCAACACTATAGAAGAAGATGGGAGGACAAGCAAATAATTTGCAAGTCTTTAACAAATTGTTTAAGGGAAAACTGGATCATATATGTAGATTTGATTCATCTAAAAATGATATATGTACTTGCTTCCTGGAAAAATATTACACGCGTGGCAACAAATGAACACATTTTCTTACCGTCACCAGGCTGTGACGTAGAATAATATCTGTATTTGTAAGGAAAAATCAAAATCTGTATTTTTGGCTTTTTTTTTTTCCAATTCAAAAATTCAAAGCCGGCTTTTTTCATTTTCTTTTCAAACACATCAAATATTATTTGTTTTCTCTGCTCCAGGGGAAATCAAAAAGGTCGAACCTTTAATCTCCTGGAGCGATCAATTTCACTTTTTTTCATCAAATCGCTGACTCCGTAGACTCTCGTCGTCGTCTTTGATCGTTCCGACGAATTCCGGTTAGTTCGATTTGATCATCCGCTCTCTCAAATTTTTCTGGGAATTTTCAACGGTTTGATTATCGATTTCTTTGTTCTTTTGATTAATTATTTCGAACGTATGTCGTTGATTGATTAGAGAATATAGGTTAGGTTTGTGTTCCTTACAAAAAAAAGCTCTTTTGCAGTTGAAAGACTTGAGTCTTTTCCCTTCTCGTTTCATGGTTGACGATGATAGTCAAGGTCCAAATTTGTTGTCAAGGTTTTGGTTTTCTGTAGTGGAAAGATGAAATGGAGATTGCCATTTGTTTCTTCTGTAAAAGTTGTGTACGATTGGATTGAAGCTGATGATTTCAGATGAATTAGTACTGCTTACGAGTTATGAGTTTTTGTCAGAATGTAAAACATACACAATTTGCTAAGAATGACGAAATTATTGAGTATTGATCTTCCTATGTTCTTCTTGTTCGAAACAGGTTTCAAGTGATTTGTTTGAAGTGATTGGTATTTAGAAAATGCCTTCTCTCATCTCACAACAATGGCAGGAGAGGACTAGTGGGTTCTTTTCTTCATCAGGTTAGCTAAAATTCTACACGAACCTCTCTTTTTTTGTTCTGTCTCTGTTTGTCTGTGTGTGTTGCAAGGCTTATTATGTTTTTTTTTACTGAATTAGGAACGAAGCTTAGAGAAGCGAGTCAATCAGCTGGTAGTTTTGTCGGTGAGGTCGCTAAAGATGCGAAAGTGAACGTTGCAGATGTTGCAGAGAGAGTTGGCTCCTTGTTTAAAAGCCGGTGGGCGATTCTTCAGCAGCCTGCAACTAGACACGCCGTGCAAGAACACTTCATAACAGCTGCTGCCACAACCGGGACATTGGTCAGGAAGGGTATAACAGAGACTAAAGAAAAAGTTTCCGTTGGAAAGACCAAAATGGAAGAGGTATATACGAACCAATAGCTTCTCGAAACTTACTCGACAAGAATGCATTTATTCGGCTAAAATTCGGTCTTTGTTTTCTCTTTTAGGCGGCAAAAAAGACTGCACAAAAGAGCAAAACCCTTTTGACTGACATTGAAAGGTGGCAGAAGGTATTTTGAGCCTTAAGATCTGATTCTAGCTCATGATTTGAATGATTTGAGTTTTGGTCTCTAATATCTGTTTTTCTTTGTCAAATCTGCAGGGAGTTGCCAGCTCAGATGGTAAGATAATAACTTTTTATGGAACCGTTTATAATCGCTATTTAGTGACTAAGATTCTGCTTGGCTTGTTGGAAAATGCGTTCACTTTGACTATATGGCAATTTTTTTATGTGCTCAGTGTTTGGTGTTGCGATTGAGATCACTGTCCAGCGGCAGGAATCAAGTAGGCCTATTCCATTCATACTGATTAAATGCGCAGATTATCTCATATTAACAGGTAAGAAATGTTGAGACCAATCACACGTAAAGCTTTATACCTCTCGTACAGAGTTATCAATGTCTGTATTTTCTTTGTACTCAGGTCTTAATTCACCAAGCTTGTTCAAAGCCGAAGGAGACAAAAAGTTGATTCACCAATTGGTTTCTGCTTGCAATCAAGGTACCAAACATTCTTAAAACAGTTTCTGCTTACAATCATCTGTTTGATTGTGTTTGATGAATCATTTGTTTTGGCAGATCCAAGCGCGTCAATACCTGAGGGTGTGAATCCAGTTGATGTCGCTGCACTCATGAAATACTATCTTGCTAGCCTTCCGACTCCACTTACTACTTTTGAGCTTTACAACGAGATCAAAGATGCAAGATCGAGCGTAAACAGAATGAGAAAGTCACTCCAGAAGCTTTCCAATGTGAACTATAATACGTTGGAGTTCGTAACAGCGCTATTGCTTCGTGTGAGCCAGAAATCTCTACTTAACAAGGTAAGGAACATCTTATATATAATCACTTAACATAAGAATCAGATAGATGAGAATCGTTTTCTTGCATGTTGTTGACAGATGGATTCACATAGCCTAGCGATGGTAATGGCTCCGGTGATCATGTGGCGAGAAGACAAGAGGCCTGAATCTTACAGGGAATATTGGAGACGCCCGTCGAGGAGTCCTAAGAGAAGCAACGACTTTGAAAATGCTTCTCCATGGGACTTGCTCTCAGGTAAAACACTTTGCTCCTTATAATGTTTACCATTTGAAGCAAAAAGCTCCATTATGATGATGGTTCATTTTTTTTTATATGTTTGATGGTTACAGAGGAAGGAGAAGGTTTAGATGGATCTTCATCGATTTCTCTAGATGATGTCGTTCAAGTTGATTTTGGTGCGGTGGAGGTTGTGCAGTGCCTTGTTGAACATCACAATGCCATTTTCACGGATGCTGACGAAACTGTATGGAGGTGAAAAGTGAAAACAAGTTTAACCAATTCCTGACCGAACCTGAAGAAGATACAGTTAGAACAACATAATGCATTTTGATCTCGATGAATGAGGATGGTTAACTTCTAGTGGTTTCAGTAAATAAGCTTTCTTTTCATGTGATTCTTGTATAACCCTTTTAGACTTTAGTAATTGTTTAAAAACAGGTTTTTTTTTTTTTTTTGTTTGTTGACCTAATAAGAAATCAATATTCGGATGGTTTTCTTATCATAATTATAATACAAAATCATGATCAGTCCCTAAAACCGATTGGGCTAAATCGGGCCTATGATTGTCGTTACTTTGCGATAAATAAATAGAACCCTAATTTGAATTTGAAGAGCTTGCGGCGTTTATCGATACATAAATAGAACCCTAATTTGAAGAGTTTTGTTTTGACCTAGAGTGGAAATAATGGCGAGAACGAGGATCTGCCAGAGAAACTGATTGGGGAGAAGATACTGACGAGGGTTCCAATAACGTCGTTGAGAGAAGTGCGATCGACCTGCAAATTGTGGGACGCTTTAACCAAAAGGTGGATTTTGGGTTCCAAAGCGACGACATCAACAGAGCAGTTTTTAGGGTTCATGACAATGAATTCCAAGGTTTGTTCCCTGAGGTTCCAGCTCAAGCACAAGGACGAGGTTGATCTGTCTATAAACCAGTTGGATTTGCTTAACCAAGTCGAGATATCTCAAATCTTTCACATCCGTGGCTTATTGTTATGCGTCGCTAAGGTCAACGTGGAGGTCAACTTGCAGGACAACAAGTTTGAGGACTTGGAGGACAAGGTGGAGCTCTTTGTGTCGAACCCTTATTTGTCTCAAACAAGGTGCGTCAGGCCCAGAACAAAATTCAACATTGGGGACAAGTACGCTCTCGGATATGACTCGAACCATAACCACAAAATCTTGAGGTTTAGGGATCGCTACACTGGTGAACCAGAAGAGTACGAGATCTACGAGGTCAGCTCTGATTCATGGAGGGTCCTCAATGTCAATCCCTACTGGGAAATACCACCTTATCGCCTCGGAGCGTCTGTGAAGGGAAACGCCTACTTTTATGCTCTGGAGAGATCAGGTGAGGATGTAGATCAAGGGAGTGTGATAGAGGAGGCTGACGAGTTCTTGCTCTGTTTCGATTTCACAAGAGAGGAATTTGGACCTCGTCTGCCTCTTCCGTTTCACACTGTTGGCGACGAGTGTGTGACCCTGTCATGCGTTGGAGATGAGCAGCTTGCGGTGCTGTATTACAAGGAGGGTGTGAGCGATGATTCATGTGGCAGAGTTGAGATTTGGGTTACCACTAGGGTTGAGCCCGGGTTTGTGTCGTGGAGCAGGTTTCTGAGAGTTGATATGAGACCGTTTGCACTCACCGGTGTTAAGTTTGACGCGGAGGATGGTGGGAGCTTCTTCATTGACGAGCAAGAGAAAGCCGCTGTGGTGTTTGATCTTGATGGATATCTACCCGCGAAGGCCCCTCGTTACCACACGGCTTTTGTCATCAAAGAAGACGGACTCTTTGAATCTGTGCGTCTCGGAGCAGCTCCCACTCTCGGAAAACGTTGCCCCAAAACCGGGTATCATCCGCAGATTCATGTCCCCGCACTTGTTTGCTCTCCTTCTTATCGTCCCAGTTTCGTGCAAGTCAAGCAACCGCCGCGCAAAAGGAAAACAAGTCAGGTTTAGATTGTTTCTTGTTTTCATGTTTCGTTTCTAGATTGATCTCTCTCTCGTGTTCGATGCTTTTTCTCCTTAATCGCTCGTTGTCTTTTGATGAGACTTTGCATAAATGAATGTAGTCACTTGCAGTTATAACTTATATGCCACAAAACTCTTAATGGACAAACGAATATATCAAAGAACGCACACCTTCAGAAGCCTAACCCTAATGCATCACATAGAGTGCGTCTTAAAAGCTTTCTTGACGAATATATTTTGTTCTGGTCTACTCATTTTTTGTGCTCTGATGTTGGCCAAACACTCATTTTGGTCCTATGAACTCTCCTCTTGTTGGTCCTAACAATCACGATACCATATCGATGGCTGTCATTGACAAATTAATTAGATGAGTTTCAGATGTATTTTCTCTAATAAACACATTTGCGTAGATGGTTGAAAAGAATCAAATTTTGTCAACCTCATCACAATTTGATAAAAAATGATTTGACACTAATTTGTATATATTGCTCACATGAAGCCAAATTATATGCCATTTACAAAGAAAAAGTTACCATATTTGTCTTTTTATTTGCATTCAAACCCGGTAGTTGTATGATTATGATTCGAAAATAGCCCGAATATTGATTCTTATTGTCATTTCGAGTAACAATCAGTGATAATTTTTAATGTTTTTTTATCTTACCAAATCGGTTAATCAAAATTGACCGAGTAAACCGGACAGTCATGAGTCAGATCGATTGACCTTGAAGTCAAACAGAGCAGAGATACATTTGGTTAGCTTTCTTGAGCTGAGCTCACGGCCATGGCGAGAAGCGATCTTTCGAGTTTTGCCTCTACTCTCCTTCTGTTTCTGCATCTACTGACGGTAAGCGTTCTTAACGAGTTTCATCTTTCCTCTGATTGTGAAAATCTCAAGTCAAATGAATCTGGGAAAATACAAATCGGATCTTTGATCACTTTAAGATAAAACCGTTTTGGGTTTCTACCTCTAGGTTGAGGTATTTCTCTGAATTTCGAGATTCGGACGCCAGATTTTTGCCAATTTTAGTGCTTTACTTGATATGAATACACATACTTTTGAAAATGCTGGTACAAGTCGAATCCTTTAGCTCTTGGTTTCGGATGCTCTGAGTTGGATAAACTTATTCATGAAACTTGCGTGGGCTCTGTTATTGGATTTCAGGTAGCCGAAGCGGAAATGGTTAAGTCTGACAAGTTTCCGATAGTGGTGAGTACTTGGCCTTTCCTTGAGGCCGTTAGAGCCGCTTGGAGAGCAGTTGATAATGGAAGCTCTGCAGTAGAAGCTGTTGTGGAAGGTTGTTCTGCTTGTGAGGAACTCCGCTGTGACGGCACAGGTGTGAGACTATTCTCTTTTCTTCTTGCTCTTATCCTCTAATGTTACTTTCTGAAAGTGAAAAATGTTTCCTCTGTTGGTGTTGACAGTTGGGCCTGGAGGAAGTCCGAATGAGAACGGTGAGACCATGATTGATGCTTTAGTCATGGATGGGGTAATAAAATCATCAACATCCTCTGTTCTATGATCCCCGTTTGCATCAAGATCTTGAAGAATGACTCTCAAGTCTGTTTTTTTTCTTTTTCTGGTTATTGTAAGGACATTCTTAGGTGACTATGGAGGTTGGAGCTGTTGCTGCAATGCGGTATGTCAAAGACGGTATAAGAGCTGCAAGAATGGTGATGAAATACTCTCAACACACATTGCTAGCAGGGGAAGGAGCATCAGCGTTTGCAATCTCCATGGGTCTTCCTGGACCAACGAACCTAAGCTCCCCTGAGTCTGTAAAGAAGTGGTCGGACTGGAAGGAGAATCGATGTCAACCTAATTTCAGGAAGAACGTAGTCCCTGCAAATGACTGTGGACCTTACAAGCCAGAGGATGGTGCTATGGATGTTTCTTGCGAGATGGGGAAGATTGAGTATAGACCTCCTCTTGTTGGTCCTCACAATCATGATACCATATCAATGGCTGTCATTGACAAAGTAAGACGAGTTTTTTCAGATAATTTCTCTAATTATTTTGTTGTTGTTGTTATGATAAGAGAAGCTGAGTGTAGACTTTCAATAGATGGGGCATATAGCTGTTGGGACGTCAACCAATGGAGCCACATTCAAGATTCCTGGGAGGTAACGCCCTTAAAACCAAGCCTATCTATCTCAGCTGCCTCCTGAATATTGTTGGAAATGTGCATATTTCTTTGGTTATCAATATAGCTTCTGAATCCTTTTCTAATTTTATGATATTATGGAAACACAGAGTGGGGGATGGGCCTATCGTCGGCTCATCAGCCTATGCCGATGATGAAGTAGGTGGATGTGGTGCAACTGGAGATGGTGACATCATGATGCGCTTCCTCCCTTGGTAATGACTCAACCTCCTGATGTTTTGCAGTGGTCATTGATGAGTGTTGAGCATGTTAAAGGTTTTCTCATGTTTCTTTAGTGTTAAAGAAAGCTTATTATGATTCTTCTTCTTCTTCTTGGACGAGGTTTTAGTTACCAAGTTGTGGAGAGCATGAGACAAGGAATGAAAACAGAAGAAGCTGCCAAAGACGCCATCTCGAGAATAGCCAGGAAGTTTCCGGATTTCGTGGGGGCGGTTGTGGCTGTTGACAAGAACGGGTCTCATGCAGGAGCTTGTTACGGTTGGACGTTTCAGTACTCAGTCCAGGACCCTGACATGGACGATGTTCAAGTCTTCACGGTGCTTCCATGAAACCGGTAAATTTTCTCTACTAAGAATCTTATGGATTGATTGTTTCTTGAAGTTTTTGGTATGGATGAAAAAAGTAGGAGGTTTTGCTAAAAGTGATTGTAGTTTGTAGATAAAGAAACGGCACGAAGTTCATTTCTGGAAATACGGAACGGCAAGCTCGTTTGGAGTATTTTGAACTATTGTTTCTTTAAACAGAAATCTGTCCCCCATTGGCCAAATTTTAGTTTCTTGGGATTTGTCTGAATTGATCAGACAAAGGGGACTAAGGAATTTTTGTAAAAGTAAACAACAAAACATATGAACATAGTTGACTTTCTGTAATATTAGTGATTAAATATAAACTCTGTTTTGTGAAAACACGAGCACATAAGTAATCATAAACTCTGTTGAGGGAATTCCTCGGTATATCCTCTATGATTCTATAAGACTATAATTTTGCAGTTCATAAAGAATGATAAATATATACAATACATGCTATAGTTTATGTAATATTAGAATAAGTAATCATATATAGAGTTTTAGGTTAGAAAATGGTTGAAAATGAAAAGACGTGACAAAACGGAAAAGAATGTCATGTAGGCAACTAAATCCTAAGAATGAAATATCCTATACTTTCAAGCTTTATCTCTATTCTAATCCACTAACACAAACTAAAGCAATAGGTATGTCCGCAAATCCTGCTAACAGAGAGTAGTATTTCAATCATACCATTTCAATGTAATTTATAGGAGTAATAGGTCGTTTCTCCCGAGATGTAGACATATTGACTTCTAGATAAAGAGGGGAAAGC
The DNA here is from genome assembly GCA_902728155.2 of Microthlaspi erraticum. NCBI lineage: Eukaryota > Viridiplantae > Streptophyta > Magnoliopsida > Brassicales > Brassicaceae > Microthlaspi > Microthlaspi erraticum. The sequence continues at coordinate 207,884 of CACVBM020001054.1, forward strand.
AAAAATCTCAAGCCTTCAAGTTTAGAGTTTGATATAAAACCATTGATTATTTATTTGTTTGACTTTTGTTTCTTTAAAACAAAAACTCCAAACTGAGGGATATACCAAATGGTAGATCCTTATACGACGAATATAACAATTTTAATATGGTAATCTGTATTATTGTTTCAATGTATGAAGAAAAAATAATTAATTAGTGAGCTGACTATAACAGTATAAATGGGGATTGTGGCGGCAACAACGTGCTTGCTTGTGTCGATTTTTTCGTCTTATGAAAATGTCATAAAATCACCAAACTTAGCTAGGTTCTTCCTCTTCCTCATTGTTCTCTGCTCCAACAGAACAACTTGGTAACTGGTAAGTTCTGTTTTGACTGAAAGCTCTCTTACACAATAGTTTGAAGAAACACATTGTAATTTAGACATTGTGTTTTTTAAGTTTCAGGTAAAGCAATGGAAGAGAAAAAAGTAGCAAGAGCGTTAAGCGAACACCTATCTCTACCTCCTCCACCACCTCCTACTGTAGCGGTAGCCATTAATGGAAAGAAAAAGAGCAAATACGTGGCCTTTTGGGCTCTTGAGAAATTCATCCCCGAGGGATTCTCTGATTTCAAATTGCTCTATGTTCGTCCTCCTGTCACTTACATCCCTACCCCAAGTAAGTTTTGACTAATAAATGATTCACAATCTTATAATTGATGCAAAAGATCTGAGCTTTGGTTACAAAGATCGAGTCTTTCATCTTCTTAAGAGATATTTATGGGGTACGGTTCGATTTCAGTGGGGAATGCGATATCGATAACAGAGCTTAGAGACGACGTCGTATCAGCTTACAGGCAAGAAGTGGACTGGAACACAAACGAGATGCTTCGTCCTTACAAGAAAATGTTCGAAAGGAGAAAGGTTCTGTCTCAAGAACTAAATCTAAAAACTCCGTCTTTTTACCATTTTTTATTTCTTTTCCAAAATCTGAAATGTTTCCATATGGTGTAATAATAATAAAAAAGGTGCGAGTAGAGATTCTTGTGCTGGAATCACACGAGCCTGTAGCTGCGATAGCGGAAGAGATTGCTGGAACCGAAGTCACAAAACTCGTTATAGGAATGTCTCTTCGCGGATTCTTCTCAAGAAAGATCGATATGTCTTCTTTGATCGCAACAGCTGTTCCAAGATTCTGCACTGTCTATGTCGTCTCAAAGGGGAAACTAGCTTCCGTGCGTCCTTCCGATTCAGACGCTACCGGAAGCTTAAGATTCGAGAGGATCGAGAGAAGCAGTTCCACAAGTGGCTCCACTGATAGTCCTACACTCCCTTCAGGTAAATGCTTTACCTAAAAGCGAATCAGAATGAATCTCTTAAAAACGTCAGTTAATCAGTTATTTACTCTGTTTTCTGAAAACAGAGTACCAAGACTTACTCTCGTTTGTTTCGGAAGCACAATCAAGAGTCTCTCCTTTCTTCCCTGCTCCGAAACATTCGACATTCCCGGAGATGAGCAGCAGCTCCGCGGTGGTTACAATGGATACGAGTTCTAGCGAGACGGATCAATCGGAAGTATCTAGAGGGAGAGGGATGCAGATTGTACAAAGCGGTGGTAACGAAGGGAAGAAGAAGAAGAAGAATAACAATAACGACGAGAGCTTTAGCGCATCGTTTCCAATGGGAGTAGAGGCGTATCACGCGATGAGCTGGGCTTCTAAATGGAGAGATCACGAGGACAGGAGAGAGATCATGAGCTCGTCTTCGAGCAACAACCACGAGCTTATGAATATGGATTGGGGTGCGGTGGTTCCTGAGAACTATTCCTGGGTTTCTCATCAAGCTTCTAACGTGTCTGATGGTCTCCTCAGTGTCCATTCCATGACCGATAATCAGGTAAATCAATCTTCTTGATTCTTGATTCTGTTCTCTCCAGAGAGAACATAGCAGTTTTGTTCGTTTCTCTGTCTCTGTCTCTGCATTCAGAGATGAGAGCCAGACTCTTGATCTTGTTTCTGTTTTATCAAGAGAGACAAAACATGTTCTTTTGTTTGGAACTGAAACTAGATCTAACTGTGTAGGTGAATCTGAGCTTTGAGATAGAGAAGCTGAGAGCGGAACTGAAACATGTTCAGGAGATGTACGCAATGGCTCAAACCGAGACTGTGGACGCCTCGAAAAAGGTTTTGTTTAATAGAAACTGTGGTGTTTTTGGCATTATGTTACATTTTCATGTTCTTATTTCTTTGTGTTTGGTTGTAGCTGACGGAGCTAAACCAGAGACGGTTCGAGGAATCAGAGAAGCTAGTGGATCTGAAGGGAAAGGAAGTAGCAGCGAAAGATACAGCTTCAAAGGAGAAGAAGAGGTACGAAGAGGCGATGAAGGAAGCAGAGAAAGTTAAAGAACTCATGATGAGAGAGGCTTTACATAGAAGAGAAGCTGAGATCAAAGCAGAGCGTGACGCTAAAGAGAAAGATAAGCTCCAGGCTTCTCTCGTCTCTCCAGGGATCCAATACCAACATTACTCCTGGGAGGAAATCGCAGCCGCGACTTCAGACTTCTCGGAAGATCTCAAGATCGGAATCGGAGCCTATGGAACGGTTTACAAGTGCAATCTTCACCACACTACAGGCGCTGTAAAGGTCCTTCACGCAGGAGAAACTCAGCTCTCTAAACAGTTTGATCAAGAGCTTGAGATCTTGAGCAAGATCCGTCATCCTCATCTCGTTCTTCTCCTCGGAGCATGTCCTGAACGAGGCTGCCTTGTCTACGAGTACATGGACAATGGAAGCTTAGATGATAGGTTGATGCGAGTCAACGACACACCTCCGATCCCTTGGTTCGAGCGTTTCAGGATCGCTTTAGAAGTCGCTTCAGCGCTTGTCTTCCTTCACAAATCCAAGCCGAGACCGATCATTCACCGCGACCTCAAACCGGGAAACATCTTGCTTGACCATAACTACGTCAGCAAGCTCGGCGACGTGGGTCTCTCCACGATGGTTAACCAAGACGACGCTGCTTCTAAGCTTACCGTATTCAAGAAAACCAGTCCCGTGGGGACGCTCTGTTACATCGACCCTGAGTATCAGCGAACCGGGATCATCTCGCCTAAATCAGATGTGTATTCTCTAGGGGTTGTGATTCTTCAGCTGATTACCGCGAAACCGGCGATAGCGATTACTCACATGGTGGAAGAAGCGATTGGAGACGATGCTGAGTTTATGGCAATGTTGGATGTGAAAGCTGGATCTTGGCCTATTAGTGAGACTCGTGAGTTAGCTGCTTTGGGGCTGTGTTGTACGGAGCTGAGACGCAGAGACAGACCAGATCTTAAAGATCAGATCATTCCGGCTTTGGAACGGCTTCGGAAAGTTGTAGACAAAGCTAAAAACTCGCTCTCGAGAAATCCGTCTGGTCCTCCGTCTCACTTTATTTGTCCACTTCTCAAGGTTTAATTAAAACCCTAAGCTATGCTTAGTTACTTGTGAAACAAGAAACTCCTGTTTTCTTCTTGGTTTTGACCTAATTGTTTTTTGTGTTTGATCACAGGGAGTGATGAACGAGCCGTGCGTAGCTGCGGATGGATACACTTACGACCGTGAAGCCATAGAGGACTGGTTGAGAGAGAAGGATACGTCGCCGGTGACGAACCTTCCATTGCCTAACAAGCACCTTCTTGCTAATTACACTCTTTACTCAGCAATCATGGAGTGGAAATCTAATAAAAAATAGTGACACAAAATCCACAATAAGTACGATCGATTCTATCAATGTGTTTGCTATGATGTTTTTGTGTGTCTTTCTTCTCTCTGTTCCGAGGATTTATCTTTTGTGTGATGAGATGCAAGATTACAACAATAGAGAAAGAGAGAGTTAAATGTCTTTTGATTTAATTTTCTTTGTGTTTCCTGTCTCTTGTTTCTTCTCTTTATTGGTAACAATGTTACTCTAGTTTGAACTTTGAATCTCCCAAAAAGCTCTTGGCTTATCCAGTTATTCAATCTAGTGATTGTTTTATCATTCTATTTTTTCTCGTCTTTATATTTTTTATACGTATTAAAACAAATGTTGACGTAGACAAAACGTTCAATCAAACAAATCAAAATTTAAACCCAATCAAATTTGCCAAACCATAACATAAAGAAATTCCAGTCCTGACCATAGTAAAAGTGTAAAACTAAAAATTCGTGTACAACTAATTCGCACACCACAAATTTTGAATCCGAGTTATAGCATGACATCAGCCTGAATATAAACCACTAAATTATAAATTCTAGTTAAATGATAAAAACTTGTTTGAACACAAATAGAATTAAGCTCGACTGATCTGTAGATTTTGGACCAACAATATTCAATAAGATAGAAGCCGCACCTACTCTCATGTCAAACATTAACTCTCCACTATAACTTAAGGCCAACAATTTCACATAATCAATGATAAAGTTTAAAACTGTACTTATCAAACGCATAGCTTAAGTGCTCTACACAACATCCTTATCTCAGATTACCACCATCTGTTATTTTGTCCAACATTAATCGAATGTCGACTACACGAACACGAGGCATTTATTGCACATAATAAATGCGAAAAGTACATCTGTACATTCATATTGGACTCAAGTCTCTCAACTATAAATACATCCACAAGTAATCCGATGAAAAAAATTCAATTTAATATTTATCCGTTTTATTGTTTTTGTTTTGCTGACATTGTTTCATACTGTAATTTTTAGTGTTTTGAGATTTTACATAGCTTAAAAATACTAGTATACTTGAGATATTGGAATAGTTGTTTCATTGATTAAAAGAGGTGAGCAAATGAGAGCAAATTAGTAAATGGATAAGTTCACACTGAAAATAAAAGCAATATTCTCATGTTAACAATATAATAATCGAACGATAGTCTTTATAAAACAAAAAGAATATCATCTACCTTTTTAAATGTCATCTAAAATGCTGAAATGGTCAAAGCAATGAGCATCGGTCTTTGAGTTCTGTAAGCTGCTCTTTGAAACATGTTTGAGCCTAAGTATAAAAAAATCATTTAAAAATCTCTTTCATGTCACTACAAAAAAATTCTCAAAAGAAACCATATTGTAGTTGAACAAGAACAAGAAGAAGATACAAAATTGTTTTCTCTGCAGAAATGAAACACCCCACGAATTGAAAAGTCAACAATATTGATTAAACAAGTTGGTAGTCCGACAAAAGCCCAAGTTGTTCTGACTTTCGACGTCATCACGTTTCTCAAACCTTTGAGAGTTGAGACTACCGGAATAGACAGCACATATTCACACAAACAACCAAACTCTTCTAGACTCCTTTTGACATTTTCCAATCTTCTCTTCGTTTTTAATCATTATTCTTTTGAATCTTGTTTTCATATATTATGCTATTTCCATTAAGAATTTCAACACCTTTGAGCATAAAATTCCGTATAACTCCACTATTTTAATGAGGAGACCTTTTCACTGACTCAAATCTGATTCGTCATCTTCATTTCTCCTCTCCTCTCTCTCTCTCTCGCCATTTGTCAAGTTTCTCGGAAAAGCTTGAAGCTTTGAAGTCAAACATCATTAGGTATCTATCTTCAAATCTTATCTCATCCTACCACCATTGTTTAGCCTTTCTGGTATTTTCTTGAAAATTTTACAAATACAAAACCTTAAACCCTCATGATCTTAGCCGTTGATTTCATTAACCAGATCTTCCATCCTTTAATCATTATTTTTAAATTATTTTTTTATCCATTAAGGATTCAACTTGTTTGAGTTTGCCTAGAAAATGTCTTTGTAACTACATTAATTATTAATCATATAAAAACAGACTATTTCATGTCTCTCTCTCTCTCTCTTCTCTCTGTTTTGTCTCCTTAAGCTGTTAAAATCATCTCCACGAGGAGATTAAGGAAACAAAAGCTTGAAGCTTTGGAGTAAAAAACCATCAGCTTATCCGTTGAGAGCAGATCTTAGCGGTTGAGGATTAAGATATGGGAGACGGAGCTTTAATCGTAGCGGTAGCGATTAAAGGGAACAACAGCAAAACCAAAGGCGTTGTTCGATGGGCACTTCAACAATTCGCTTCTCAAGAACATGTCGTCTTCAAGCTCTTACATGTCCAACCAAGTAAGTTACTATTTATAGATGGACTTTACACAAGTTACTTGCAATCTTTTTGATATTTAAGTCCAAAAATTCGATCTGATCTGTAGTAAAAATAGGAGACTCGCATTCGGTTTCGTCCACAAGATCCAATTCGAACACTACAACGGTTTACAAGAAAGATGTTGATAGGAAAACCAGAGAGATGCTTATTCCAAGCAGAGACATGTTTGCTCATAGAGAGGTATCTGTTTAAAAACTGGACTTGGTTTGTTGTTTCTTGTTTTTGTTATCAAGAATCTGAAATCTTGTGAAATGTGGGAATGTGAAAGGTTGAATTGGATATAATGGTACTCGAATCAGACGATGTAGCTGATGCAATCTCTAAAGCTGTTCAAGATCATGGAATCAGTGAGCTAGTTATTGGAGCTTCCTCTTCTATTATCTTCTCATGGTAAAACATAATCAAAACACTTTCGAATTCTCTTGTGTTTTTTTTTTTTCCGATTATGTTCTTTAATTTTTGTTTGCTTCTTTTGCAGGAAGTTGAAGAGAAGCAACTTGTCTTCAAGAATTACAGATGTAACACCAAGATTTTGCACGGTTCACGTAATCTCTAAAGGAAAGCTTCTCAACGTTCGTAAATCCGATGTAGACATTGAAACAAGCATTGCAGATGAGAGAAGCGAAAGCCAGTTCTCTTCAAGTAGCCATTCAGGTAA
>CACVBM020001055.1:0-14260 GCA_902728155.2 Microthlaspi erraticum
ACCGGATCCCATCAGTACTCCGCAGTTAAGCGTGCTTGGGCGAGAGTAGTACTAGGATGGGTGACCTCCCGGGAAGTCCTCGTGTTGCACCCCTTTTTTTGTTAATTTTTTTCTGTATTTCTATCTGAAACTTCCAAAATGCGTAGCTGGAAGACCGTGAGGCCGTATGCTGCCACCAACCACTTTTCGTGAAGCTCCAAAAGAGCTCTAGGCGTAAAATATCGTTTGGACCCCAAAAAATGGCGTTTGGACGCTTTTCCGGGCCGTTTTCTGGTGCGGACACAAAATCAATGAATCGAAAGTGCTATGCATAGTGTTTTTTGGATGCATCCATCCTCCCTCTCACATAAGGGTCACTTAGGACTCCGGATCGGGCCTAAGCATCAAGTGGGGCCTACGCCGCCGAATAAACGTTCAAGATCCTCTCGGAAAGGCATATATGCGTTTGCGCGTCATAAACAAACGGGTGCGATCATACCAGCACTAATGCACCGGATCCCATCAGAACTCCGCAGTTAAGCGTGCTTGGGCGAGAGTAGTACTAGGATGGGTGACCTCCCGGGAAGTCCTCGTGTTGCACCCCTTTTTTTGTTAATTTTTTTCTGTATTTCTATCTGAAACTTCCAAAATGCGTAGCTGGAAGACCGTGAGGCCGTATGCTGCCACCAACCACTTTTCGTGAAGCTCCAAAAGAGCTCTAGGCGTAAAATATCGTTTGGACCCCAAAAAATGGCGTTTGGACGCTTTTCCGGGCCGTTTTCTGGTGCGGACACAAATCAATGAATCGAAAGTGCTATGCATAGTGTTTTTTGGATGCATCCATCCTCCCTCTCACATAAGGGTCACTTAGGACTCCGGATCGGGCCTAAGCATCAAGTGGGGCCTACGCCGCCGAATAAACGTTCAAGATCCTCTCGGAAAGGCATATATGCGTTTGCGCGTCATAAACAAACGGGTGCGATCATACCAGCACTAATGCACCGGATCCCATCAGAACTCCGCAGTTAAGCGTGCTTGGGCGAGAGTAGTACTAGGATGGGTGACCTCCCGGGAAGTCCTCGTGTTGCACCCCTTTTTTTGTTAATTTTTTTCTGTATTTCTATCTGAAACTTCCAAAATGCGTAGCTGGAAGACCGTGAGGCCGTATGCTGCCACCAACCACTTTTCGTGAAGCTCCAAAAGAGCTCTAGGCGTAAAATATCGTTTGGACCCCAAAAAATGGCGTTTGGACGCTTTTCCGGGCCGTTTTCTGGTGCGGACACAAAATCAATGAATCGAAAGTGCTATGCATAGTGTTTTTTGGATGCATCCATCCTCCCTCTCACATAAGGGTCACTTAGGACTCCGGATCGGGCCTAAGCATCAAGTGGGGCCTACGCCGCCGAATAAACGTTCAAGATCCTCTCGGAAAGGCATATATGCGTTTGCGCGTCATAAACAAACGGGTGCGATCATACCAGCACTAATGCACCGGATCCCATCAGAACTCCGCAGTTAAGCGTGCTTGGGCGAGAGTAGTACTAGGATGGGTGACCTCCCGGGAAGTCCTCGTGTTGCACCCCTTTTTTTGTTAATTTTTTTCTGTATTTCTATCTGAAACTTCCAAAATGCGTAGCTGGAAGACCGTGAGGCCGTATGCTGCCACCAACCACTTTTCGTGAAGCTCCAAAAGAGCTCTAGGCGTAAAATATCGTTTGGACCCCAAAAAATGGCGTTTGGACGCTTTTCCGGGCCGTTTTCTGGTGCGGACACAATATCAATGAATCGAAAGTGCTATGCATAGTGTTTTTTGGATGCATCCATCCTCCCTCTCACATAAGGGTCACTTAGGACTCCGGATCGGGCCTAAGCATCAAGTGGGGCCTACGCCGCCGAATAAACGTTCAAGATCCTCTCGGAAAGGCATATATGCGTTTGCGCGTCATAAACAAACGGGTGCGATCATACCAGCACTAATGCACCGGATCCCATCAGAACTCCGCAGTTAAGCGTGCTTGGGCGAGAGTAGTACTAGGATGGGTGACCTCCCGGGAAGTCCTCGTGTTGCACCCCTTTTTTTGTTAATTTTTTTCTGTATTTCTATCTGAAACTTCCAAAATGCGTAGCTGGAAGACCGTGAGGCCGTATGCTGCCACCAACCACTTTTCGTGAAGCTCCAAAAGAGCTCTAGGCGTAAAATATCGTTTGGACCCCAAAAAATGGCGTTTGGACGCTTTTCCGGGCCGTTTTCTGGTGCGGACACAAATCAATGAATCGAAAGTGCTATGCATAGTGTTTTTTGGATGCATCCATCCTCCCTCTCACATAAGGGTCACTTAGGACTCCGGATCGGGCCTAAGCATCAAGTGGGGCCTACGCCGCCGAATAAACGTTCAAGATCCTCTCGGAAAGGCATATATGCGTTTGCGCGTCATAAACAAACTGGGTGCGATCATACCAGCACTAATGCACCGGATCCCATCAGAACTCCGCAGTTAAGCGTGCTTGGGCGAGAGTAGTACTAGGATGGGTGACCTCCCGGGAAGTCCTCGTGTTGCACCCCTTTTTTTGTTAATTTTTTTCTGTATTTCTATCTGAAACTTCCAAAATGCGTAGCTGGAAGACCGTGAGGCCGTATGCTGCCACCAACCACTTTTCGTGAAGCTCCAAAAGAGCTCTAGGCGTAAAATATCGTTTGGACCCCAAAAAATGGCGTTTGGACGCTTTTCCGGGCCGTTTTCTGGTGCGGACACAAAATCAATGAATCGAAAGTGCTATGCATAGTGTTTTTTGGATGCATCCATCCTCCCTCTCACATAAGGGTCACTTAGGACTCCGGATCGGGCCTAAGCATCAAGTGGGGCCTACGCCGCCGAATAAACGTTCAAGATCCTCTCGGAAAGGCATATATGCGTTTGCGCGTCATAAACAAACGGGTGCGATCATACCAGCACTAATGCACCGGATCCCATCAGAACTCCGCAGTTAAGCGTGCTTGGGCGAGAGTAGTACTAGGATGGGTGACCTCCCGGGAAGTCCTCGTGTTGCACCCCTTTTTTTGTTAATTTTTTTCTGTATTTCTATCTGAAACTTCCAAAATGCGTAGCTGGAAGACCGTGAGGCCGTATGCTGCCACCAACCACTTTTCGTGAAGCTCCAAAAGAGCTCTAGGCGTAAAATATCGTTTGGACCCCAAAAAATGGCGTTTGGACGCTTTTCCGGGCCGTTTTCTGGTGCGGACACAAATCAATGAATCGAAAGTGCTATGCATAGTGTTTTTTGGATGCATCCATCCTCCCTCTCACATAAGGGTCACTTAGGACTCCGGATCGGGCCTAAGCATCAAGTGGGGCCTACGCCGCCGAATAAACGTTCAAGATCCTCTCGGAAAGGCATATATGCGTTTGCGCGTCATAAACAAACGGGTGCGATCATACCAGCACTAATGCACCGGATCCCATCAGAACTCCGCAGTTAAGCGTGCTTGGGCGAGAGTAGTACTAGGATGGGTGACCTCCCGGGAAGTCCTCGTGTTGCACCCCTTTTTTTGTTAATTTTTTTCTGTATTTCTATCTGAAACTTCCAAAATGCGTAGCTGGAAGACCGTGAGGCCGTATGCTGCCACCAACCACTTTTCGTGAAGCTCCAAAAGAGCTCTAGGCGTAAAATATCGTTTGGACCCCAAAAAATGGCGTTTGGACGCTTTTCCGGGCCGTTTTCTGGTGCGGACACAAATCAATGAATCGAAAGTGCTATGCATAGTGTTTTTTGGATGCATCCATCCTCCCTCTCACATAAGGGTCACTTAGGACTCCGGATCGGGCCTAAGCATCAAGTGGGGCCTACGCCGCCGAATAAACGTTCAAGATCCTCTCGGAAAGGCATATATGCGTTTGCGCGTCATAAACAAACGGGTGCGATCATACCAGCACTAATGCACCGGATCCCATCAGAACTCCGCAGTTAAGCGTGCTTGGGCGAGAGTAGTACTAGGATGGGTGACCTCCCGGGAAGTCCTCGTGTTGCACCCCTTTTTTTGTTAATTTTTTTCTGTATTTCTATCTGAAACTTCCAAAATGCGTAGCTGGAAGACCGTGAGGCCGTATGCTGCCACCAACCACTTTTCGTGAAGCTCCAAAAGAGCTCTAGGCGTAAAATATCGTTTGGACCCCAAAAAATGGCGTTTGGACGCTTTTCCGGGCCGTTTTCTGGTGCGGACACAAATCAATGAATCGAAAGTGCTATGCATAGTGTTTTTTGGATGCATCCATCCTCCCTCTCACATAAGGGTCACTTAGGACTCCGGATCGGGCCTAAGCATCAAGTGGGGCCTACGCCGCCGAATAAACGTTCAAGATCCTCTCGGAAAGGCATATATGCGTTTGCGCGTCATAAACAAACTGGGTGCGATCATACCAGCACTAATGCACCGGATCCCATCAGAACTCCGCAGTTAAGCGTGCTTGGGCGAGAGTAGTACTAGGATGGGTGACCTCCCGGGAAGTCCTCGTGTTGCACCCCTTTTTTTGTTAATTTTTTTCTGTATTTCTATCTGAAACTTCCAAAATGCGTAGCTGGAAGACCGTGAGGCCGTATGCTGCCACCAACCACTTTTCGTGAAGCTCCAAAAGAGCTCTAGGCGTAAAATATCGTTTGGACCCCAAAAAATGGCGTTTGGACGCTTTTCCGGGCCGTTTTCTGGTGCGGACACAAATCAATGAATCGAAAGTGCTATGCATAGTGTTTTTTGGATGCATCCATCCTCCCTCTCACATAAGGGTCACTTAGGACTCCGGATCGGGCCTAAGCATCAAGTGGGGCCTACGCCGCCGAATAAACGTTCAAGATCCTCTCGGAAAGGCATATATGCGTTTGCGCGTCATAAACAAACGGGTGCGATCATACCAGCACTAATGCACCGGATCCCATCAGAACTCCGCAGTTAAGCGTGCTTGGGCGAGAGTAGTACTAGGATGGGTGACCTCCCGGGAAGTCCTCGTGTTGCACCCCTTTTTTTGTTAATTTTTTTCTGTATTTCTATCTGAAACTTCCAAAATGCGTAGCTGGAAGACCGTGAGGCCGTATGCTGCCACCAACCACTTTTCGTGAAGCTCCAAAAGAGCTCTAGGCGTAAAATATCGTTTGGACCCCAAAAAATGGCGTTTGGACGCTTTTCCGGGCCGTTTTCTGGTGCGGACACAAAATCAATGAATCGAAAGTGCTATGCATAGTGTTTTTTGGATGCATCCATCCTCCCTCTCACATAAGGGTCACTTAGGACTCCGGATCGGGCCTAAGCATCAAGTGGGGCCTACGCCGCCGAATAAACGTTCAAGATCCTCTCGGAAAGGCATATATGCGTTTGCGCGTCATAAACAAACGGGTGCGATCATACCAGCACTAATGCACCGGATCCCATCAGAACTCCGCAGTTAAGCGTGCTTGGGCGAGAGTAGTACTAGGATGGGTGACCTCCCGGGAAGTCCTCGTGTTGCACCCCTTTTTTTGTTAATTTTTTTCTGTATTTCTATCTGAAACTTCCAAAATGCGTAGCTGGAAGACCGTGAGGCCGTATGCTGCCACCAACCACTTTTCGTGAAGCTCCAAAAGAGCTCTAGGCGTAAAATATCGTTTGGACCCCAAAAAATGGCGTTTGGACGCTTTTCCGGGCCGTTTTCTGGTGCGGACACAAATCAATGAATCGAAAGTGCTATGCATAGTGTTTTTTGGATGCATCCATCCTCCCTCTCACATAAGGGTCACTTAGGACTCCGGATCGGGCCTAAGCATCAAGTGGGGCCTACGCCGCCGAATAAACGTTCAAGATCCTCTCGGAAAGGCATATATGCGTTTGCGCGTCATAAACAAACTGGGTGCGATCATACCAGCACTAATGCACCGGATCCCATCAGAACTCCGCAGTTAAGCGTGCTTGGGCGAGAGTAGTACTAGGATGGGTGACCTCCCGGGAAGTCCTCGTGTTGCACCCCTTTTTTTGTTAATTTTTTTCTGTATTTCTATCTGAAACTTCCAAAATGCGTAGCTGGAAGACCGTGAGGCCGTATGCTGCCACCAACCACTTTTCGTGAAGCTCCAAAAGAGCTCTAGGCGTAAAATATCGTTTGGACCCCAAAAAATGGCGTTTGGACGCTTTTCCGGGCCGTTTTCTGGTGCGGACACAATCAATGAATCGAAAGTGCTATGCATAGTGTTTTTTGGATGCATCCATCCTCCCTCTCACATAAGGGTCACTTAGGACTCCGGATCGGGCCTAAGCATCAAGTGGGGCCTACGCCGCCGAATAAACGTTCAAGATCCTCTCGGAAAGGCATATATGCGTTTGCGCGTCATAAACAAACTGGGTGCGATCATACCAGCACTAATGCACCGGATCCCATCAGAACTCCGCAGTTAAGCGTGCTTGGGCGAGAGTAGTACTAGGATGGGTGACCTCCCGGGAAGTCCTCGTGTTGCACCCCTTTTTTTGTTAATTTTTTTCTGTATTTCTATCTGAAACTTCCAAAATGCGTAGCTGGAAGACCGTGAGGCCGTATGCTGCCACCAACCACTTTTCGTGAAGCTCCAAAAGAGCTCTAGGCGTAAAATATCGTTTGGACCCCAAAAAATGGCGTTTGGACGCTTTTCCGGGCCGTTTTCTGGTGCGGACACAATATCAATGAATCGAAAGTGCTATGCATAGTGTTTTTTGGATGCATCCATCCTCCCTCTCACATAAGGGTCACTTAGGACTCCGGATCGGGCCTAAGCATCAAGTGGGGCCTACGCCGCCGAATAAACGTTCAAGATCCTCTCGGAAAGGCATATATGCGTTTGCGCGTCATAAACAAACGGGTGCGATCATACCAGCACTAATGCACCGGATCCCATCAGAACTCCGCAGTTAAGCGTGCTTGGGCGAGAGTAGTACTAGGATGGGTGACCTCCCGGGAAGTCCTCGTGTTGCACCCCTTTTTTTGTTAATTTTTTTCTGTATTTCTATCTGAAACTTCCAAAATGCGTAGCTGGAAGACCGTGAGGCCGTATGCTGCCACCAACCACTTTTCGTGAAGCTCCAAAAGAGCTCTAGGCGTAAAATATCGTTTGGACCCCAAAAAATGGCGTTTGGACGCTTTTCCGGGCCGTTTTCTGGTGCGGACACAAAATCAATGAATCGAAAGTGCTATGCATAGTGTTTTTTGGATGCATCCATCCTCCCTCTCACATAAGGGTCACTTAGGACTCCGGATCGGGCCTAAGCATCAAGTGGGGCCTACGCCGCCGAATAAACGTTCAAGATCCTCTCGGAAAGGCATATATGCGTTTGCGCGTCATAAACAAACGGGTGCGATCATACCAGCACTAATGCACCGGATCCCATCAGAACTCCGCAGTTAAGCGTGCTTGGGCGAGAGTAGTACTAGGATGGGTGACCTCCCGGGAAGTCCTCGTGTTGCACCCCTTTTTTTGTTAATTTTTTTCTGTATTTCTATCTGAAACTTCCAAAATGCGTAGCTGGAAGACCGTGAGGCCGTATGCTGCCACCAACCACTTTTCGTGAAGCTCCAAAAGAGCTCTAGGCGTAAAATATCGTTTGGACCCCAAAAAATGGCGTTTGGACGCTTTTCCGGGCCGTTTTCTGGTGCGGACACAAATCAATGAATCGAAAGTGCTATGCATAGTGTTTTTTGGATGCATCCATCCTCCCTCTCACATAAGGGTCACTTAGGACTCCGGATCGGGCCTAAGCATCAAGTGGGGCCTACGCCGCCGAATAAACGTTCAAGATCCTCTCGGAAAGGCATATATGCGTTTGCGCGTCATAAACAAACGGGTGCGATCATACCAGCACTAATGCACCGGATCCCATCAGAACTCCGCAGTTAAGCGTGCTTGGGCGAGAGTAGTACTAGGATGGGTGACCTCCCGGGAAGTCCTCGTGTTGCACCCCTTTTTTTGTTAATTTTTTTCTGTATTTCTATCTGAAACTTCCAAAATGCGTAGCTGGAAGACCGTGAGGCCGTATGCTGCCACCAACCACTTTTCGTGAAGCTCCAAAAGAGCTCTAGGCGTAAAATATCGTTTGGACCCCAAAAAATGGCGTTTGGACGCTTTTCCGGGCCGTTTTCTGGTGCGGACACAAATCAATGAATCGAAAGTGCTATGCATAGTGTTTTTTGGATGCATCCATCCTCCCTCTCACATAAGGGTCACTTAGGACTCCGGATCGGGCCTAAGCATCAAGTGGGGCCTACGCCGCCGAATAAACGTTCAAGATCCTCTCGGAAAGGCATATATGCGTTTGCGCGTCATAAACAAACGGGTGCGATCATACCAGCACTAATGCACCGGATCCCATCAGAACTCCGCAGTTAAGCGTGCTTGGGCGAGAGTAGTACTAGGATGGGTGACCTCCCGGGAAGTCCTCGTGTTGCACCCCTTTTTTTGTTAATTTTTTTCTGTATTTCTATCTGAAACTTCCAAAATGCGTAGCTGGAAGACCGTGAGGCCGTATGCTGCCACCAACCACTTTTCGTGAAGCTCCAAAAGAGCTCTAGGCGTAAAATATCGTTTGGACCCCAAAAAATGGCGTTTGGACGCTTTTCCGGGCCGTTTTCTGGTGCGGACACAATCAATGAATCGAAAGTGCTATGCATAGTGTTTTTTGGATGCATCCATCCTCCCTCTCACATAAGGGTCACTTAGGACTCCGGATCGGGCCTAAGCATCAAGTGGGGCCTACGCCGCCGAATAAACGTTCAAGATCCTCTCGGAAAGGCATATATGCGTTTGCGCGTCATAAACAAACGGGTGCGATCATACCAGCACTAATGCACCGGATCCCATCAGAACTCCGCAGTTAAGCGTGCTTGGGCGAGAGTAGTACTAGGATGGGTGACCTCCCGGGAAGTCCTCGTGTTGCACCCCTTTTTTTGTTAATTTTTTTCTGTATTTCTATCTGAAACTTCCAAAATGCGTAGCTGGAAGACCGTGAGGCCGTATGCTGCCACCAACCACTTTTCGTGAAGCTCCAAAAGAGCTCTAGGCGTAAAATATCGTTTGGACCCCAAAAAATGGCGTTTGGACGCTTTTCCGGGCCGTTTTCTGGTGCGGACACAATATCAATGAATCGAAAGTGCTATGCATAGTGTTTTTTGGATGCATCCATCCTCCCTCTCACATAAGGGTCACTTAGGACTCCGGATCGGGCCTAAGCATCAAGTGGGGCCTACGCCGCCGAATAAACGTTCAAGATCCTCTCGGAAAGGCATATATGCGTTTGCGCGTCATAAACAAACGGGTGCGATCATACCAGCACTAATGCACCGGATCCCATCAGAACTCCGCAGTTAAGCGTGCTTGGGCGAGAGTAGTACTAGGATGGGTGACCTCCCGGGAAGTCCTCGTGTTGCACCCCTTTTTTTGTTAATTTTTTTCTGTATTTCTATCTGAAACTTCCAAAATGCGTAGCTGGAAGACCGTGAGGCCGTATGCTGCCACCAACCACTTTTCGTGAAGCTCCAAAAGAGCTCTAGGCGTAAAATATCGTTTGGACCCCAAAAAATGGCGTTTGGACGCTTTTCCGGGCCGTTTTCTGGTGCGGACACAAATCAATGAATCGAAAGTGCTATGCATAGTGTTTTTTGGATGCATCCATCCTCCCTCTCACATAAGGGTCACTTAGGACTCCGGATCGGGCCTAAGCATCAAGTGGGGCCTACGCCGCCGAATAAACGTTCAAGATCCTCTCGGAAAGGCATATATGCGTTTGCGCGTCATAAACAAACGGGTGCGATCATACCAGCACTAATGCACCGGATCCCATCAGAACTCCGCAGTTAAGCGTGCTTGGGCGAGAGTAGTACTAGGATGGGTGACCTCCCGGGAAGTCCTCGTGTTGCACCCCTTTTTTTGTTAATTTTTTTCTGTATTTCTATCTGAAACTTCCAAAATGCGTAGCTGGAAGACCGTGAGGCCGTATGCTGCCACCAACCACTTTTCGTGAAGCTCCAAAAGAGCTCTAGGCGTAAAATATCGTTTGGACCCCAAAAAATGGCGTTTGGACGCTTTTCCGGGCCGTTTTCTGGTGCGGACACAAAATCAATGAATCGAAAGTGCTATGCATAGTGTTTTTTGGATGCATCCATCCTCCCTCTCACATAAGGGTCACTTAGGACTCCGGATCGGGCCTAAGCATCAAGTGGGGCCTACGCCGCCGAATAAACGTTCAAGATCCTCTCGGAAAGGCATATATGCGTTTGCGCGTCATAAACAAACGGGTGCGATCATACCAGCACTAATGCACCGGATCCCATCAGAACTCCGCAGTTAAGCGTGCTTGGGCGAGAGTAGTACTAGGATGGGTGACCTCCCGGGAAGTCCTCGTGTTGCACCCCTTTTTTTGTTAATTTTTTTCTGTATTTCTATCTGAAACTTCCAAAATGCGTAGCTGGAAGACCGTGAGGCCGTATGCTGCCACCAACCACTTTTCGTGAAGCTCCAAAAGAGCTCTAGGCGTAAAATATCGTTTGGACCCCAAAAAATGGCGTTTGGACGCTTTTCCGGGCCGTTTTCTGGTGCGGACACAATATCAATGAATCGAAAGTGCTATGCATAGTGTTTTTTGGATGCATCCATCCTCCCTCTCACATAAGGGTCACTTAGGACTCCGGATCGGGCCTAAGCATCAAGTGGGGCCTACGCCGCCGAATAAACGTTCAAGATCCTCTCGGAAAGGCATATATGCGTTTGCGCGTCATAAACAAACGGGTGCGATCATACCAGCACTAATGCACCGGATCCCATCAGAACTCCGCAGTTAAGCGTGCTTGGGCGAGAGTAGTACTAGGATGGGTGACCTCCCGGGAAGTCCTCGTGTTGCACCCCTTTTTTTGTTAATTTTTTTCTGTATTTCTATCTGAAACTTCCAAAATGCGTAGCTGGAAGACCGTGAGGCCGTATGCTGCCACCAACCACTTTTCGTGAAGCTCCAAAAGAGCTCTAGGCGTAAAATATCGTTTGGACCCCAAAAAATGGCGTTTGGACGCTTTTCCGGGCCGTTTTCTGGTGCGGACACAATATCAATGAATCGAAAGTGCTATGCATAGTGTTTTTTGGATGCATCCATCCTCCCTCTCACATAAGGGTCACTTAGGACTCCGGATCGGGCCTAAGCATCAAGTGGGGCCTACGCCGCCGAATAAACGTTCAAGATCCTCTCGGAAAGGCATATATGCGTTTGCGCGTCATAAACAAACGGGTGCGATCATACCAGCACTAATGCACCGGATCCCATCAGAACTCCGCAGTTAAGCGTGCTTGGGCGAGAGTAGTACTAGGATGGGTGACCTCCCGGGAAGTCCTCGTGTTGCACCCCTTTTTTTGTTAATTTTTTTCTGTATTTCTATCTGAAACTTCCAAAATGCGTAGCTGGAAGACCGTGAGGCCGTATGCTGCCACCAACCACTTTTCGTGAAGCTCCAAAAGAGCTCTAGGCGTAAAATATCGTTTGGACCCCAAAAAATGGCGTTTGGACGCTTTTCCGGGCCGTTTTCTGGTGCGGACACAATATCAATGAATCGAAAGTGCTATGCATAGTGTTTTTTGGATGCATCCATCCTCCCTCTCACATAAGGGTCACTTAGGACTCCGGATCGGGCCTAAGCATCAAGTGGGGCCTACGCCGCCGAATAAACGTTCAAGATCCTCTCGGAAAGGCATATATGCGTTTGCGCGTCATAAACAAACTGGGTGCGATCATACCAGCACTAATGCACCGGATCCCATCAGAACTCCGCAGTTAAGCGTGCTTGGGCGAGAGTAGTACTAGGATGGGTGACCTCCCGGGAAGTCCTCGTGTTGCACCCCTTTTTTTGTTAATTTTTTTCTGTATTTCTATCTGAAACTTCCAAAATGCGTAGCTGGAAGACCGTGAGGCCGTATGCTGCCACCAACCACTTTTCGTGAAGCTCCAAAAGAGCTCTAGGCGTAAAATATCGTTTGGACCCCAAAAAATGGCGTTTGGACGCTTTTCCGGGCCGTTTTCTGGTGCGGACACAAATCAATGAATCGAAAGTGCTATGCATAGTGTTTTTTGGATGCATCCATCCTCCCTCTCACATAAGGGTCACTTAGGACTCCGGATCGGGCCTAAGCATCAAGTGGGGCCTACGCCGCCGAATAAACGTTCAAGATCCTCTCGGAAAGGCATATATGCGTTTGCGCGTCATAAACAAACTGGGTGCGATCATACCAGCACTAATGCACCGGATCCCATCAGAACTCCGCAGTTAAGCGTGCTTGGGCGAGAGTAGTACTAGGATGGGTGACCTCCCGGGAAGTCCTCGTGTTGCACCCCTTTTTTTGTTAATTTTTTTCTGTATTTCTATCTGAAACTTCCAAAATGCGTAGCTGGAAGACCGTGAGGCCGTATGCTGCCACCAACCACTTTTCGTGAAGCTCCAAAAGAGCTCTAGGCGTAAAATATCGTTTGGACCCCAAAAAATGGCGTTTGGACGCTTTTCCGGGCCGTTTTCTGGTGCGGACACAAATCAATGAATCGAAAGTGCTATGCATAGTGTTTTTTGGATGCATCCATCCTCCCTCTCACATAAGGGTCACTTAGGACTCCGGATCGGGCCTAAGCATCAAGTGGGGCCTACGCCGCCGAATAAACGTTCAAGATCCTCTCGGAAAGGCATATATGCGTTTGCGCGTCATAAACAAACTGGGTGCGATCATACCAGCACTAATGCACCGGATCCCATCAGAACTCCGCAGTTAAGCGTGCTTGGGCGAGAGTAGTACTAGGATGGGTGACCTCCCGGGAAGTCCTCGTGTTGCACCCCTTTTTTTGTTAATTTTTTTCTGTATTTCTATCTGAAACTTCCAAAATGCGTAGCTGGAAGACCGTGAGGCCGTATGCTGCCACCAACCACTTTTCGTGAAGCTCCAAAAGAGCTCTAGGCGTAAAATATCGTTTGGACCCCAAAAAATGGCGTTTGGACGCTTTTCCGGGCCGTTTTCTGGTGCGGACACAAATCAATGAATCGAAAGTGCTATGCATAGTGTTTTTTGGATGCATCCATCCTCCCTCTCACATAAGGGTCACTTAGGACTCCGGATCGGGCCTAAGCATCAAGTGGGGCCTACGCCGCCGAATAAACGTTCAAGATCCTCTCGGAAAGGCATATATGCGTTTGCGCGTCATAAACAAACGGGTGCGATCATACCAGCACTAATGCACCGGATCCCATCAGAACTCCGCAGTTAAGCGTGCTTGGGCGAGAGTAGTACTAGGATGGGTGACCTCCCGGGAAGTCCTCGTGTTGCACCCCTTTTTTTGTTAATTTTTTTCTGTATTTCTATCTGAAACTTCCAAAATGCGTAGCTGGAAGACCGTGAGGCCGTATGCTGCCACCAACCACTTTTCGTGAAGCTCCAAAAGAGCTCTAGGCGTAAAATATCGTTTGGACCCCAAAAAATGGCGTTTGGACGCTTTTCCGGGCCGTTTTCTGGTGCGGACACAAAATCAATGAATCGAAAGTGCTATGCATAGTGTTTTTTGGATGCATCCATCCTCCCTCTCACATAAGGGTCACTTAGGACTCCGGATCGGGCCTAAGCATCAAGTGGGGCCTACGCCGCCGAATAAACGTTCAAGATCCTCTCGGAAAGGCATATATGCGTTTGCGCGTCATAAACAAACGGGTGCGATCATACCAGCACTAATGCACCGGATCCCATCAGAACTCCGCAGTTAAGCGTGCTTGGGCGAGAGTAGTACTAGGATGGGTGACCTCCCGGGAAGTCCTCGTGTTGCACCCCTTTTTTTGTTAATTTTTTTCTGTATTTCTATCTGAAACTTCCAAAATGCGTAGCTGGAAGACCGTGAGGCCGTATGCTGCCACCAACCACTTTTCGTGAAGCTCCAAAAGAGCTCTAGGCGTAAAATATCGTTTGGACCCCAAAAAATGGCGTTTGGACGCTTTTCCGGGCCGTTTTCTGGTGCGGACACAAAATCAATGAATCGAAAGTGCTATGCATAGTGTTTTTTGGATGCATCCATCCTCCCTCTCACATAAGGGTCACTTAGGACTCCGGATCGGGCCTAAGCATCAAGTGGGGCCTACGCCGCCGAATAAACGTTCAAGATCCTCTCGGAAAGGCATATATGCGTTTGCGCGTCATAAACAAACGGGTGCGATCATACCAGCACTAATGCACCGGATCCCATCAGAACTCCGCAGTTAAGCGTGCTTGGGCGAGAGTAGTACTAGGATGG
>CACVBM020001055.1:15817-31111 GCA_902728155.2 Microthlaspi erraticum
TGAGACAGATATGAGCGAGTAATCTCTTCCCTTATCCAAGAAAAGGTATTTCTAGTTTGCATGGTCCAATCATTTTTCCCGAAAATTGCTACAATAAAGTTAGGTAGGTCGATAATATACTTCCCTAGCCACAATTCTGCTATTTACATTTACTGAAAAAAAAATTTGTTGAAATATACAAGGAATCCCTCAGGGGTAAAAAGAGTAAAGTAAATACGACTTTGATTTGGTTATGATGTATAAATTAGAATTTGATCAGTGAATCATTTTTTAGTCATTTATTGCATGATAAATCACTACAAGTGACGGAGATACACGATTTAAATAACGAAAGATCCAATATTTAAAAATTGTATCAAGAATGACTGGAAAGGTAGAAACAAGACCAGATAAAATTTGCTCATAATGAGCAAATCCAAAATCTTTGTAAATATAACCAATCATGAGTTCCCAACCATGAGGCGAATGAAATCCGATACATAAATCGGTTAATAAAAGAATCGAAAAAGCTTTAATTGTATCACTTAAATTATATAGGAATTCTTGAACCCAAGAATTCAGAAGAAAAAGCTTTTCCTTACCCCAAAAGGAATAACCACTTAGAATAACGAAAGATATTAGATTTGTCGAGAAGTGCAAGATTGTATGGATACGATACTCATTGTGTATCTTGATAAATTGGATGGTTTCTTTGTGGATTCCTAGACGAAATTGGTGTAAATCGGTTTCTGGGTATTCCTTTATTATTTCATCCAGCTGGAATAGTTCCTCTAATTGTATGAATTTTTCTAGAACACTTTTTTCTTGAATATCATTCAAAAAAGTTTCGCATTGTCTAGTATTCCACCAATTAGTAATCCAAGTTTTCAAACTTTTCTTACAGCAGAGAGAGATCAACCCGGGCAAAAAGACTATAGATGTAAAAAAAAAAAAAGGAATGAATGCTTTCTGTTTTGGCATTTTGAATCTGTGAATTTTTAATGAACCTACCGCACTTGTTGATTCTATTAGATCGAGTATTTATATCGAGCATGAGTTTCTATTCTAATTAGAATGTATTGAGCCTATGAATCCATTTTCTCTTTTTCTTTTGATTCAATAATGAGTCTTTGCTTTGAATCTAGAAAGAATACAGAAATAGACTCAGAATACACTTCCAATTTGAATCAAGAAAAAATGCGATTTCCAGGATGTTATTCTCCCTTTTTTTGAGCAATACTAAAAGAACTTTTTCAAATTTTTCAAATAAAAAAGATTATTTTATTTTCGAAACGAAGAAACTCCCTTTCTTTTCTATCAAATATATCAAAAAAAATGAGCATAAAAGAATAGATGAATATTCAATAAAAAAAAAAACAAAGAAATTCTCTCATCTTTTCTTCCTACTGCCAAAACATTTAGTCTTTAAAAAAAAAATGAATTTCAAAATACTTCAATTGGTACACGCAAGAAGTAAGCCAATTCAGCAGCTTTTTGCTCAATTTCTCGTGTAGTAAAATTCTCATCAGTACGAATTAAAGGAATAGCCCCTTGACCTCGAATTTCCATATAAAGGACACGCCGAGCAGAAACACCCTCTTTAACTTCTATTCTGATGGACTGAATATCTTTCATAAGGAATCGTAAAAAGATGCGACGACTTTTTCCAGGAAATCCCCAACGAAAAATACGCACTATTCCTTCTTTTCGGTCGAAAAGATCATAACCACTACCCACATTCCACAAAATAGTGCACCACAAATAGCAACTAATAAAGAGACCTGCGATCCCATAGAAAGACATTACAATCCCTTGTGGAAAAAAAACGATTTGCTGAGACGCAAATAACGATATCAAATTTCTACCAAGATAACTGGAAGTTCCAACCAATAAGAATCCTAATGAACCTAAAAATAAGATAAAGGCCCAGCAGAAATTACTTGTTTTTCGAGACCCCGTTATGAATTCTATCCATATAGATTCTGATCGCCAACTCATATATATTAGATCCAGTTATACAATTTTTTGGAATTGAGAAAATATGACTTTCCTTTTTTGTTTTCAAAATAATTCTCATGAACTATTTTGTTGTGAACCTTTACCTTAGGAGTAATTCATAGAATTGTTTCTATCTAAAATAAGAACATCTCCTTCCTTTATATGATCTTAACTATATAGATAAAAAATAGATAAAAATCAATATATTAGATTTGAATTTCATACATAGGCCCGATGGTAATCTATTTTTGAAAAGAGCGCAAATTTTTTACCCATATAATACGTTTACACATGCATAAGGGCTTTTTTTAGTTATGTTTGTAGGAATCTATGTATTATACAATATTCTACTAAATGGGTCTTATCAAATCGAAGCTTTTAAAATCAAAAAGGAGTGATACAATTAGGTCTCATCCGATCTAAAAAATCTTATTTTTTTGAATATGAAGAAATAAAGAAGCCATTGCAAGTGCCGGAAAGACTAGGCCTACTAAAGGCACAAAAATAGAGGGTAAGTTATTGAAAGTTGTCATAAAATGGGTACCTCAATTTAATATTTGTACCTGTTATTGTTATATTCTGAATTCTAAAGATATCTTAGAATATTTTGTATTTTTATTATTTCTATTATATATATTATATAATTATACTAAGTATCTTTAAGTAAATATATATCTAATACTAATATAGATATAGAACCTAATAGAAATATAATAAAAAAATAGGTACAAGAAACGCCAAACAAAATAAATGGACTTATTCATCTTTCAAAATAACATAGATGTATCATAGTCCCCTTGTTAGATTTATTATTCTTTTTGTTATTTTTGTCTTCTCATTAATAAAGAAACAATTTTATTCCATTACAAATTTCTAAAAAATTGATTAGAATCTGATCCCACAACAGGGAATTCTCGGGAAATGCAAAAAGATGAAAGACTCTCTATCGATCTGTATATCTCTCTATTTGAATTATCTATACATATGCAAGCAAGAGAGGAAAATTCATTTTTCGGGGTTTTCGTTTAATTCTGATAAACTAACTGTTCTATTTGCTTTAATTTTTGTTCAAAGGAAAAAAAGCATGGAGCTGAAATAACTCACTCACAACACCTTTTAAAGGATTACGTGGTACAATTGCATCCAATAAGCCCTTACGTAATAAAGATTCAGCTGCTTGTGAACCCTCAGGCACGGCTTTTTTCAATGTTTGTTCAATTACTCTTTTACCCGCAAATGCAATATAGGCATAGGGTTCGGCAATAATGATATCCCCCAACATACCAAAACTAGCTGTCACCCCACCGGTAGTAGGCGATGTAAGAATTGATATATAGAATAACTTTTTACTTGATTGATAATCACATAAAACCGAAGAAATTTTAGCCATTTGCATCAAACTTAAACTTCCTTCTTGCATTCGTGCTCCTCCGGAAGAACACACTAAAATAAGAGGTAAACATTGATTGGTAGCATACTCGATCAAACGAGTTATTTTTTCGCCTACTACTGATCCCATACTACCCCCCATAAATTGAAAATCCATAACCCCAAGGGCTACCGGAATACCATTTAGTTGACCTGTACCTGTTTGAACAGCGTCAGTCAATCCTGTCGTTTTTTGAGCGGAGTCAATACGATTTTTATAAGGTTCCTCCCTCGAATGAAATTTAATGGGATCCGCAGAGACCATGTCTTCATCCATAGGATTCCAAGTACCCGGATCAATCGAAAGCTCGATTCTCTCTGAACTAGTCATTTTCAAATAATGTCCACATTCTTCACAAACATTCATTTCGACTTTCTTATACATTAATCCATAACAATTGTCGCATTGAATCCACAATTGATTGTAGTTTTTAGTTATATCGAAATCCTTAGAACTCATTAAATTACTACGATTCCTATTAGTTCTTATCTTGTCATTTTTGCTTTCGCGAATCTTTCCACTTTCACTACAAATGAAATTATAAATGTAACTTTCATTGGAATTATTACTCTCACTTAAAAAGTGACTATCAATACAGATGTGAGAACGAAAATAAGAGTCAATGCAACTATTCATGTGATTATTACAATTATATTTAGTATCCTTAATGTAAGGATCATAGTGCAGATCCTTGTCACTTTTAGATCTATTATTCAGATAACTAGAACTACAATAACTATAAAAAAAAAATTCTAGGTCACTCAAATCCGTGTTAATCTCAAATTTTTTTTTTTTTTTATCAAAATATATAGAATAACAATTCTTATTACTATCCCTAACAAAAAAGGTGTCATCCGATATGAAATTCCGAATGTCTTTGGCGCTAACTAAAAGATCAACCTTATTGTTAGAACGCTCACCCCAACCATAAAAGTGTTTATCCATCTCATATATAAACCGGTCTTTATATATAGTAGTCTTTTGAATAGGAGCAAAACTATCCATTGCTTTACTTAGCTCGCCTCCGTATTCCAATTCTCCCTTAGAAAACATCAAATTGAACCACGATTTTTCCATAGAGCTTTTGGCCTCTATTTACATGAAAATACAATAACAATAGATGAATAGTCATTCAATGAAAAAATTGAAAAATGCAAAAATTTTTTGAATAGTTCATTTGCTAGTCAGAGTACGCAATCGATGCAATTGCTAAGATTATTAAGTAAAAGTAAAGTAATTGAAATTAATAAATTTCAATTCTAAACGAAAAGTAAGGATTTTCTTATATTGTGTAAAATTCTCCTAAAAAAAAAAAAGAAATATTTGTTCTTCGCTTATGAATAGAACGATATGAAGAACTTTTTTAGTAAAATCTCGTATACTAATATAAAAAAAAAAGGTTTTTATTCCAATACGGAATGAAAAGAAACGGACAACATGCAGAATGGGTCGAAGAAGTGGGGATACTTGGTTCAAGCCCTGACACGAAACGTAAAATAAAGAATACAACAATCCTAAGAATCCATATTTCGTATAGGATTTCTTATGGACACAACACTACAATACAAAATTGTAGTTGTGTTTAATCTTCTTTTTTTTTTAGATTTTCTATATCTAAATAAGATAAGTATGTATCTATCAAAAATAGTATATACAATAGATAAACTCGGCTCAATCCTTTTTTTTTACTAAAAGGATTGAGCCGAGTTTAATTGCAATTAAACTAATAAAACGAACGTGAATTACTAATCTAATTTATCTATGCTTGGCCATCTAATTTATCGATGGTTGGGAAGTTAAATCTGATCTCCTTCCATACTTCACAAGCAGCAGCTAGTTCAGGACTCCATTTGCAAGCCTCACGGATAATTTCATTACCCTCGACAGCAAGATCACGTCCCTCATTACGAGCTTGTACACATGCTTCCAGAGCGACTCGGTTAGCTACGGCACCCGGTGCATTTCCCCAAGGGTGGCCTAAAGTTCCGCCCCCGAATTGTAGTACGGAATCGTCTCCAAAGATCTCGGTCAAAGCAGGCATATGCCAAACGTGAATACCCCCCGAAGCCACAGGCAGAACACCCGGTAGTGAGACCCAATCTTGAGTGAAAAAGATACCGCGGCTTCTATCTTTTTCAACATAATCATCGCGCAGTAAATCAACAAAGCCCAAAGTTGACTCTCTGTCTCCTTCAAGTTTACCTACTACTGTACCTGCGTGAATATGATCTCCACCAGATAAACGTAAAGCTTTAGCTAGTACACGGAAGTGCATACCATGATTCTTCTGTCTATCAATAACAGCGTGCATTGCACGGTGGATGTGAAGAAGTAGGCCATTATCTCGGCAATAATGAGACAAACTAGTATTTGCAGTAAATCCCCCTGTTAAGTAGTCATGCATTACAATAGGAACTCCCAATTCTCTGGCAAATACAGCTCTTTTGATCATTTCTTCGCATGTACCCGCAGTAGCATTCAAATAATGCCCTTTGATTTCACCTGTTTCAGCCTGTGATTTATAAATCGCTTCGGCACAAAATAAGAAACGGTCTCTCCAACGCATAAATGGTTGGGAGTTCACATTCTCATCATCTTTGGTAAAATCAAGTCCACCACGTAGACATTCATAAACTGCTCTACCATAGTTCTTCGCGGATAACCCCAGTTTAGGTTTAATAGTACATCCTAATAGGGGACGTCCATACTTGTTCAATTTATCTCTTTCAACTTGGATACCATGAGGGGGTCCCTGGAAAGTTTTAGTATAAGCAGGAGGGATTCGCAGATCCTCTAGACGTAGAGCAGCTAGGGCTTTGAACCCAAATACATTACCCACAATCGAGGTAAACATGTTAGTAACCGAACCTTCTTCAAAAAGGTCTAAGGGGTAAGCTACATACGCAATAAATTGAGTTTCTTCTCCTGGAACGGGCTCGATGTGGTAGCATCGTCCTTTGTAACGATCAAGGCTGGTAAGCCCATCGGTCCACACAGTTGTCCATGTACCAGTCGAAGATTCAGCCGCTACCGCAGCCCCTGCTTCTTCGGGTGGAACTCCGGGTTGCGGAGTGACTCGGAATGCTGCCAAGATATCAGTATCCTTGGTTTCATATTCAGGAGTATAATAAGTCAATTTATACTCTTTAACACCAGCTTTGAATCCAACACTTGCTTTAGTCTCTGTTTGTGGTGACATAAGTCCCTCCCTACAAGTCATGAATTTAGAATTCTTGCAATAAAACAAAACAACAAGGTCTACTCGACATAAATTAGGAATAGATTTAATTAACCTTTTGCACAGGAATCGTTCACACAATTATCAACTAATCAGAATGATTCTTTATTAGACCATGATATTTGATTCGCCAAATACATCATTATTGTATATTCTTTCATATGTATAGCGCAACCTAATACTTGTTTTTCAAGTTTTGAATCTTTGACTTTTTATAAATCGAAATATTTAATATTAAAATAATAATAAAATCACTCTTGACAGTAATAAATGTTATATATGTAAATCCTAGATATGACAATATGCGGAATTAATCCACGAAAATGAAAAAAAAAAAGCTAATGAGATCGAAATAATGAATAAGAAATCTAGTTTCGAATTCGCTAGATAAAAAAGAGTCTTGCCTATTATGATAAAGAAATCAAAGACTTTCCGCAAATTTTTTTTTAAGTAGGTTTCGGTTAGTTGAGCTTGAAAATGACCATTCCTTCATTGAATAAGTAAAAGAATAAGTAAAAACTGGAATTGCACATTCGCTTGGGTGGTACCAACGAAACCGAGTGCTTACTCCCATCTATTATTGAATTAACCGATCAATTTGCTATCGACGATTTTTTATGTATTCGAAAAATTGCGCAACAAAATTTAACATATTTTTTTTATTATGAGAATAAATCCTACTACTTCGGATCCAGAGGTTTTGATACGTGAAAAAAAAAACCTGGGACGGATTGCCCAAATCATTGGTCCGGTACTGGATGTAGCCTTTCCCCCGGGCAAGATGCCTAATATTTACAATGCTCTGGTGGTTAAGGGTCGAGATACTCTTGGTCAAGAAATTAATGTGACTTGTGAAGTACAGCAATTATTAGGAAATAATCGAGTTAGAGCTGTAGCTATGAGCGCGACAGAGGGTTTAAAGAGAGGAATGGACGTGGTTGATATGGGAAATCCTCTAAGTGTTCCAGTCGGCGGAGCGACTCTAGGACGTATTTTCAACGTACTTGGGGAACCTGTTGATAATTTAGGCCCTGTTGATACCCGCACAACATCTCCTATCCATAAATCCGCGCCTGCTTTTATACAATTAGATACAAAATTATCTATTTTTGAAACAGGAATTAAAGTAGTAGATCTTTTGGCCCCTTATCGTCGTGGGGGAAAAATAGGACTATTCGGTGGGGCTGGCGTGGGTAAAACAGTACTAATTATGGAATTGATCAACAATATTGCCAAAGCTCATGGTGGTGTATCCGTATTTGGTGGAGTAGGCGAACGGACTCGTGAAGGAAATGATCTTTACATGGAAATGAAAGAATCTGGAGTAATTAATGAACAAAATCTTGCGGAATCAAAAGTAGCTCTAGTCTACGGTCAGATGAATGAACCGCCGGGAGCTCGTATGAGAGTTGGTCTGACTGCCTTAACTATGGCAGAATATTTCCGAGATGTTAATGAGCAAGACGTACTTCTATTTATCGACAATATCTTCCGTTTCGTACAAGCAGGATCCGAGGTATCCGCCTTATTGGGTAGAATGCCTTCGGCTGTGGGTTATCAACCCACCCTTAGTACCGAAATGGGTTCTTTACAAGAAAGAATTACTTCTACGAAAAAAGGGTCCATAACCTCTATTCAAGCAGTTTATGTACCTGCGGACGATTTGACTGACCCCGCTCCTGCCACCACATTTGCACATTTAGACGCGACTACCGTACTATCAAGAGGATTAGCTGCCAAAGGTATCTATCCAGCAGTAGATCCTTTAGATTCAACGTCAACTATGCTACAACCTCGAATCGTTGGCGAGGAACATTATGAAACTGCGCAACAAGTCAAGCAAACTTTACAACGTTACAAGGAGCTTCAGGACATTATAGCTATCCTGGGGTTGGACGAATTATCCGAAGAGGATCGCTTAACCGTAGCAAGAGCACGAAAAATTGAGCGTTTCTTATCACAACCCTTTTTCGTAGCAGAAGTATTTACAGGTTCTCCGGGAAAATATGTTGGTCTAGCGGAAACAATTAGAGGGTTTAAACTGATCCTTTCCGGAGAATTTGATTCTCTTCCCGAACAGGCCTTTTACTTAGTGGGTAACATCGATGAAGCTACTGCGAAGGCTACGAACTTAGAAATGGAGAGTAAATTGAAGAAATGACCTTAAATCTTTGTGTACTGACTCCGAATCGAATTGTTTGGGATTCAGAAGTAAAAGAAATTATTTTATCTACTAATAGTGGGCAAATTGGCGTATTACCAAATCATGCGCCGATTGCCACAGCTGTTGATATAGGTATTTTGAAAATACGCCTTAATAACCAATGGTTAACGATGGCTCTGATGGGCGGTTTTGCTAGAATAGGCAATAATGAAATCACTATTTTAGTAAATGATGCAGAGAAGAATAGTGACATTGATCCACAAGAAGCTCAGCAAACTCTTGAAATAGCAGAAGCTAACTTGAGAAAAGCTGAAGGCAAGAGACAAACAATTGAGGCAAATCTAGCTCTCAGACGAGCTCGTACACGAGTCGAGGCTCTTAATACGATTTGATTTTGTAACTAGCTGACGTGTAAAAAAAAAGAATGTATAAAAAAAAATAGGATCGAAAGGCGAGAAAAACAAAAAAAGAAAAAAGCTGGTTACAAAAACTTATTAGACACCATGAATCATGGTGTCTAATAAGTTATACCTACTATTGGATTTGAACCAATGACTCCTGCCGTATGAAAGCAATACTCTAACCACTGAGTTAAGTAGGTTATTTATCATCGTAAAGAGAAAGCAAGGGGGTACCTATCACATCGATAGGATTATAAATCTAATATTATTTCTAAGCAATACCAATAAACAACGAGATTCAAGAGATATAATGTTCGATCATATAATATTAATCTTGACAAGAAATTATCTACATGATAAGATAAAATGTGTATCACAAATACAAGGGCTATAGCTCAGTTAGGTAGAGCACCTCGTTTACACGTGCGCCAAAGTTTTTCAGAGGAGTTCATCACGCAATCAAACCAATTGATTGATCTTATTAATAAATCGATGTCTTACTCCACGACTTTTTTTTAGGAAAAAAAGAGGAGAACAACAGCCTGACATTAGGTCCTATTAAAGTACCCCGTTAGGTAGGGGATGAATAGAACCCATCATTGATTTGAGATATTGATAGGGTGAATACCTAGTCTACTTAATGCTAGGCAGAATGAGTATAAGGAACTCAAAAATGATCTTTTCGTCCTATGAACCTTAAGGTGTATCAAGTTTCATGTTTGATTTTTTAATCAGGATGTTAGAGACTATATTTAACTTAAGTTGATCTAGACCAAAAGCAAACCTACGTCAAGAGAACCCAACCCTCTTTTGAAACACTTTGGTAGTTCTTCTGTATTGTATTAGAATTAAAAAAAACCAATCAGAGTACTTGGAACCATTTCTTATCTTTTTTTTTAAGAAAAAATTTGGTAGACTAACTGATCCTTCTATCAGTTAATGAAAGAGCCCAATGCAAACAAAAATGCATGTTGGGTCTTTGAAAGAGTTCGAATCATTTTGATAATAATAAGTTCGAACTCTTTTACCGAGCAGGTCTACGGTTCGAGTCCGTATAGCCCTAACTAAGACTAAGAAATTGAGTCGAATAAATGACATTCAAATCAAAATAATTGGATAATTTTTTTTACTTAATTATTGTATTCTTTATTTCTAACTGGTTACGTTCAATTACTTGGTTCATAAAAAAAATTCCCATACCCCAAACCATAAGTCCTGGGGATCGTTCAGAATAAAACGGAAAACGGCATTTTATTTCAATAGATCCAACCACTATCTATCGATATATCTAGATAGATACTTGATAGGTTAGAATAAACTTTTTTTTCTTCATTAATTTTCATAGTCGTAAGTGGATTTTTTGTTTATACTTCATAATTTAAAAAACAAAGAAATTTTTCTACATTTTTTTGATTTCTAACTAAAACATAACCAAAATTTCATAAACAGAAATCCAAAAAATTACTAGTTATTAATAATATTACTATTATATTATATATTATTAATATTAGAAACTATTAGTAATAGAAACGTGGAAATATTAAGTAATTAAGTGTACTTAAAATAAGATTACAATTAATAAATCTTAAAATGAGACGTCTACCACAGCAACCAAACGAAAAAAAATCATTCGATTAACCTGAATTTTTGTTTTGACTCAAGAGTTCTATATCCCTTGCCCAATCCACTCCGACTGGAATTGACTAGGCGGGTATTTTTTTTTCCACATTCATAGGAGTTCGTCTATGTTTCTGCTTTACGAATATGATATTTTCTGGGCATTTTTAATAATATCAAGTGCTATTCCTGTTTTGGCATTTCTAATTTCCGGAGTTTTATCTCCAATTAGGAAGGGGCCGGAGAAACTTTCTAGTTATGA
Source organism: Microthlaspi erraticum (assembly GCA_902728155.2). Lineage (NCBI taxonomy): Eukaryota > Viridiplantae > Streptophyta > Magnoliopsida > Brassicales > Brassicaceae > Microthlaspi > Microthlaspi erraticum. The sequence goes on from CACVBM020001055.1 coordinate 26,906, forward strand.
ATCCGGTATAGAACCGATCGGGGATGCTTGGTTACAATTTAGAATCCGTTATTATATGTTTGCTCTAGTTTTTGTTGTTTTTGATGTTGAAACCGTTTTTCTGTATCCGTGGGCAATGAGTTTCGATGTACTGGGGGTATCTGCTTTTATAGAAGCTTTCATTTTCTTGCTTATCCTAATTCTTGGTTTAGTTTATGCATGGCGAAAGGGAGCATTGGAATGGTCTTAGTTCGTTTCCTGAATACTTGTAAAAAAAAAAAAAAAGTAAAAAAAAAACCATTGAAACAATTATGAATTCCATTAAGTTTCCCGTACTTGATCGAACAACAAAAAATTCAGTTATTTCAACTACGTTAAATGATCTTTCAAATTGGTCAAGACTTTCCAGCCTATGGCCGCTTCTTTATGGTACCAGTTGTTGTTTCATTGAATTTGCCTCATTAATAGGCTCCCGATTTGACTTTGATCGTTATGGGCTAGTACCAAGATCGAGTCCTAGACAGGCGGACCTTATTTTAACAGCAGGTACAGTAACAATGAAAATGGCTCCTTCCTTAGTGAGATTATATGAACAAATGCCTGAACCAAAGTATGTTATTGCTATGGGAGCCTGTACAATTACAGGGGGGATGTTCAGTACCGATTCTTATAGTACTGTTCGAGGAGTTGATAAGCTAATTCCTGTAGATGTCTATTTGCCGGGCTGTCCACCTAAACCAGAGGCTGTTATAGACGCTATAACAAAGCTTCGTAAGAAAATAGCTAGAGAAATTTATAAGGATCGAATTAGACCTCAACAGGGTAATCGGTGTTTTACTACCAATCACAAGTTTTTTGTTGTACGCAGTACGCATGCTGGAAATTATGATCAAGAATTGCTCTATCCACCATCATCTACTTCAGAGATCTCTACTGAAACATTTTTTAAATACAAAAGTCCAGTATCTCCCCACGAATTTGTGAATTAGGGAGGATTTTAGAGAATAAGAAAAAAATCTTCATAAATTAGAACTAATGTGAAATACTTATTTTATATAAAAAGGGTGTGGGGGAAATAAAAAAAATGCAGGGCACTTTGTCCGTTTGGCTAGCCAAACGAGGGCTAGTTCATAGATCGTTGGGCTTCGATTACCAAGGAATAGAGACTTTACAAATAAAGCCCGAAGATTGGCATTCTATTGCTGTAATTTTATATGTATATGGTTACAATTATTTACGTTCGCAATGTGCCTACGATGTGGCACCAGGTGGCCTCTTAGCCAGTGTGTATCATCTTACGAGAATAGAATATGGTGTCAATCAAGCGGAAGAAGTCTGTATAAAAGTATTTACTCACAGGAGTAATCCTAGAATTCCATCTGTTTTCTGGGTTTGGAAAAGTACGGATTTTCAAGAACGGGAATCTTATGATATGTTAGGAATCACATATGATAGCCATCCACGACTGAAACGGATCTTAATGCCCGAAAGTTGGATAGGGTGGCCTTTACGTAAGGATTATATTGCCCCCAATTTTTATGAAATACAAGATGCTTATTGAATGATAAAAAACGAGTCTTAGCTTCTATAACTGCGGACCTTCACGGAATATTTTGAATTCGATTCTTTTTAGATCAAACAAACAGAAAAATTGAGATCTCATTCATATTATTATAGATAGCTTGATCTCCAAGTTCAAAGATACTTTTTTTTTCGTAAAAGCCGAGCCAATAGGATGAACTAAAAAAAAAAAGAGTTCTGCATTATGAACTTTGTATCGCGCACATAACTTAGTCACATAACTGGGAATGAATAAATAAGATCGGAAATCTATAAATGAGGGGGGGGTACAATTTCTATTGTATCTAATGAATCTTGGGGTATTTCTGCCCTTCAACTATAGATCCTTTTTTTACTTGTTTGATTCTTTCAAACAGAACTCAGTTAACCTTTCCTTTCGAATATGTAGTATGTATAAAGTATTATACATTTTTTTTGAACGGATGGATCCACAACATGAACAAAAAAAGCGAGGGGGATAAAGGATGATTGCACCCTTTTTACTAAGGATACGTTTAATTTGCAGGATAGAAACTTATCAAAATTAATCAATCCAATCAATCCTATGCCAAGAACCAGATTTGAACTGGTGACACGAGGATTTTCAGTCCTCTGCTCTACCAACTGAGCTATCCCGGCGATTACCGAAGTATCATCCTCATTTTACTAGATGGCTTAGGTCTATGTCAATTAAAAGAAACGCAAAAAAAGTAGTAAATGAAAAAAGTGTTGGACCGGGAATTTCTTGGATCCGCGAAAAGAAGACTTTCTAAGTTTTAAAATGAAAAATGATATAGATTCTAAATAATTCAAATCGATATTTCTTGTTCATTTGTACGTGGATGATATATCCCACAAGACTTGTATATAATATAATAAGAAAAGAAATTTTAGTTTGTAAAAGCGTAGGATGAATGAAAAAAGATAATGAATTTTTGAATAACTAAAAAAAAGCTAAGGTGTCAGCGGGGGAGTGGGGATAGAGGGACTTGAACCCTCACGATTTTAAAAGTCAACGGATTTTCATCTTACTATAAATTTCATTGTTGTCAGTATTGACATGTAGAATGGGACTCTATCTTTATTCTCGTCCGATTAATAAGTTCCGCCAAGGATCTACCAGATTATGAAGTGAATCATTTGATCAACACAAGGTAGTGAACTCCATTTGAACTCCATTTGTTAGAACAGCTTCCATTGAGTCTCTGCACCTATCCCTTTTTCTCGCTTTTTAAACTCCGGTTTGTTCGCGTAAACCAGGATTTGGCTCAGGATTGCCCATTGTTAATTCCAGGGTTTCTCTGAATTTGAAAGTTATCACTTAGTAGGTTTCCATACCAAGGCTCAATCCAATTAAGTCCGTAGCGTCTACCAATTCCGCCATATCCCCTTTTTTGCTTTGAGATTAGGATCTCATTATGATGTCTTTCCACTTTGTCTTATGTCGAAACTTTTGAATTCATTACATATAGATACTTATTTCTTTGGTATCGTCTTTCTTTTTTTTTCGCCCCCATCCATATTGATTTAGTCTGATCAATAAAGATTCTATTATTTTTGTATTTGCAATTCAATATGGTTATATATTACATAACATATATATGTTCTTCCTTTTCTCATCTTTGTCTTAAATTTGAAGAAATAGTCGAACGGTCGATTCTTTTTTTTTTTACTTCCACGAAAATAAATTTATGATTATTATTAAAACTTAGAATTCTACAATGTGCAATGGAAAAAGATTATAAACTAACTTCGTAGATTTGAAGTTCGAATAATTCTAAAAAATTCTATTCGAATAGTCATTTCGAATATTAATTCTAATAATTGTCTAATATTAGAAATAAAATCAAAAGACAAAAAGTATAAAATAATAATAGCATTGAGGTTAGAACAAAAAAAAAACAAGAATTTCAAATGAGATATCGTTTAACTAAAAAAAAAAAAAAGATTTCTGATCTAATTAAGATTTTCTTATTTAGAAACTAATGAAATCAAAATGAGAAAGTCGATATATTGCTATATTCTATTAATTATAATTAATTAAGGTTATGTTTTATTGATTTACTGATAATTACTATTTATTTGAGCTATATTCTGTTCTAGAATATATAGAATATGATTAATTCTAAATAGATAAGGAAAAATATGAATAGAATAGTTAATTGATACGATCTAGTAGTTTAGTGAATTTGTATGCATGCGCTATTTTATTTGAGCCCGCTTAGCTCAGAGGTTAGAGCATCGCATTTGTAATGCGATGGTCATCGGTTCGATTCCGATAGCCGGCTTTTCCATATTTTTTCGTTTTTTTACATGATTTTTAATGTACTTTCAAAATCAAAGAAGATTGAAAAGACTTCTTTCACCTTTTTATAAGAGTTACCACGCCGTTTATATTATATCATATAAACTTTCATATAGGAATATATATTGGGTAAAAGGTTTCGATTTTTGCAAAATAAATCAAGAAAATAAAGGCAAATTTTTGTGATTTATTTTATTTCTATATATTGTATATACAATACAAAAAAATCTGTATATTGAGAGAATATATCTTCTGACTCTTTGTATTCCAAGAAACTGTTGGAGTGGATTTCACATCATTTATCATTATCATTTAGTTCAGTTTTAATTTTTTTTAGTTTTGTACAATTTCAATAAAAAAAC
>CACVBM020001055.1:31520-36520 GCA_902728155.2 Microthlaspi erraticum
AAAAAAAAAAAAAGATTTCTGATCTAATTAAGATTTTCTTATTTAGAAACTAATGAAATCAAAATGAGAAAGTCGATATATTGCTATATTCTATTAATTATAATTAATTAAGGTTATGTTTTATTGATTTACTGATAATTACTATTTATTTGAGCTATATTCTGTTCTAGAATATATAGAATATGATTAATTCTAAATAGATAAGGAAAAATATGAATAGAATAGTTAATTGATACGATCTAGTAGTTTAGTGAATTTGTATGCATGCGCTATTTTATTTGAGCCCGCTTAGCTCAGAGGTTAGAGCATCGCATTTGTAATGCGATGGTCATCGGTTCGATTCCGATAGCCGGCTTTTCCATATTTTTTCGTTTTTTTACATGATTTTTAATGTACTTTCAAAATCAAAGAAGATTGAAAAGACTTCTTTCACCTTTTTATAAGAGTTACCACGCCGTTTATATTATATCATATAAACTTTCATATAGGAATATATATTGGGTAAAAGGTTTCGATTTTTGCAAAATAAATCAAGAAAATAAAGGCAAATTTTTGTGATTTATTTTATTTCTATATATTGTATATACAATACAAAAAAATCTGTATATTGAGAGAATATATCTTCTGACTCTTTGTATTCCAAGAAACTGTTGGAGTGGATTTCACATCATTTATCATTATCATTTAGTTCAGTTTTAATTTTTTTTAGTTTTGTACAATTTCAATAAAAAAAGGAGTCTTTATGTCACGTTACCGAGGGCCTCGTTTTAAAAAAATACGCCGCCTGGGGGCTTTACCGGGACTAACTAGTAAAAGGCCTAGGGCAGGAAGCGATCTTCGAAACCAATCACGCTCCGGAAAAAAATCTCAATATCGTATTCGTTTAGAAGAAAAACAAAAATTGCGTTTTCATTATGGTCTTACGGAACGCCAATTACTAAAATATGTTCGTATCGCCGGAAAAGCCAAGGGGTCAACAGGTCAAGTTTTATTACAATTACTTGAAATGCGTTTGGATAACATCCTTTTTCGATTAGGTATGGCTTTGACTATTCCTCAAGCGCGCCAATTAGTTAACCACGGACATATTTTAGTTAATGGTCGCATAGTTGATATACCAAGTTATCGCTGCAAACCCCGAGATATTATTATGGTGAAGGATGAACAAAACTCTCGAACTTTGGTTCAAAATCTTCTTGATTCATCTGCCCCCGAGGAATTGCCAAACCATCTGACTCTTCACACATTCCAATATGAAGGGTTAGTCAATCAAATAATAGATAGGAAATGGATCGGTTTGAAAATAAATGAATTGCTTGTCGTAGAATATTACTCTCGACAGACTTAATAAACCTAACTTAAGTAAAAAAAAAATAACTAAAAAACAATAGTTCGGACAACTCCCCTTTTCCCTCTTTTTTGATTAAAAAGGTACGGGGTAAGGGATTTTGTTGGGGAATCTTTTTCCTATTCATGTATCATAGATTGGTAGGGAGGTTTGGATCCATTGTTTGCTCTTCCCAAGATTTTCCATATCAAAGCAATTTAGATTTTATATCTATTTTTTTTATTTGATACATTGTGGTCAATCACGTAAGATCGGTGAATTACTGGAAAGTATGGAAAGAGAGGGATTCGAACCCTCGGTAAACAGAAGTCTACATAACAGTTCCAATGTTACGCCTTCAACCCCTCGGCCATCTCTCCGACATCAGGATTATTACTGAGTACCTGGGTGAATAGCGAGTTATTCATCAATGTTTTTTAGATTCTGGTTAATAGATACTTTTTTTACCGGAAAAAATGGGACATTGGACGTAGATAAAAGGTTTTTTTATTTTAACGAGTCCGCTTTTATGTTAGTTCGTACTATAAAATTCCTTTGTTTGTGAAAATATTTTCTCACAAAAGAAAAGGAAATAAAAAGAGTTATAGAATGGATTACTACCTATGCCAAGATCGCGTATAAATGGAAATTTTATTGATAAAACCTTTACAATTATAGCCGATATCTTATTACGAGTCATTCCGACAACTTCCGGAGAAAAAGAGGCATTTACTTATTACAGAGATGGTGCGATTTGATTATCATTATTTTTTTTCTCGCCGATTTGGAATAGAAAGAAAAACGAGTATTGAAAAAAATCTACGCTTTTGAAGGTGAAGTTTATAATATAAAAAAGCAATCCCTTCTGTCATGTATCCACGATTAATGCAGCCTTAGATGCTTCAATTGTGAATTCTAGTATTGAGCAAAAGGTTTTTACCTATGGTTCGTTCCCGTATTACAGATCAATCCTACTACACTAATACAATATACGAATAGGAGGCATAGGGGAAGAAGCACTACGCCGAGAAATCAACAACACGAAAACTTTCTTCAAAATGATTCCTTTTCTTTCTTCTTCTTTGGGATTGGGACTAATTAAAATGGTTGGAACAATAAACATCCATCTCGTTCGTACTTTGGATACCCGTATAACCATTGAAGACTGTTGAAGTGACTAATTCCTGGAAATTTAGGGGCGTTGAGAACAAAGAAATTTTTAGAGTTTCCTTTTTTATTTTTATCTAGCATGAACCCACTTGGTAGTAAGAAAAGATCTTTTGCAAGAAGGTTGGCTAGGAATTTCTTGTAAAAACATTAGCCCCGCTTAGTTCATAATGACATCAAATTTTTCCATATATTATTTTCATTATGCACTTAAAGGAGGAGCCGTATGAGATGAAAATCTCACATACGGTTCTGAAACGGAGAATTCGTTAAAGCGAATGACGACCGTAACGGATGTCGGCTCAATCTGAAGGAAATTATGCGGAAGCATTACAGAATTATTATGAAGCTATGCGACTAGAAATTGACCCCTATGATCGAAGTTATATACTCTATAATATAGGCCTTATCCACACAAGTAATGGGGAACATACTAAAGCTTTAGAATATTATTTTCGGGCATTAGAACGAAACCCCTTTTTACCACAAGCTTTTAATAATATGGCTGTGATCTGCCATTACGTGCGACTATCTCCACTATAGAAAAAAAGAACGAACGCTAGTCAATGAAATACTAGAAACAAAAAAAGGGCTTTCTACATAAGCATCATCCAAAACGATTTTTTATCAGCTGTAGCAAATAAATAAACTTCATAGATCGAAATATGAAGTGAAGACTAGATATGCCTAAATACCTATGGATAAAAAAAGATTTAATTGATAGAGGAAGCACCGTAAAGATCAATTGGAAGGGTTTTTGACCAATACAACAAGAGCTGTTTATTTATATCATAATATGAGATAAATCTTAGGAATCTACTTATGTAATAGAGTGGATCCCCTAAGGTATTGAGCAGCGGTGTAGCATCAGATCCTAAAGACAGTAAGTCTTTTTCTTTTTTATGAAGTATGAAAAAAGTCTTTTTCAAAGATTCTATATAAATTTTTATATGAAAGCGGGATAGTTACCTTTCAGAAAATTCTAATATCTAATAACAGTGGACATGCTTTTTTTTCTGAAGGTAGGAGAAAAGATAAAACTTATTATATTAATTAATATATTAATTAAAAATCTATTAATTAAATCAAAATGAAAGTTTGAAACTCGTGTAATTACTCTCTTTTGTTTAATCCAAGAAAAACCGAAAGAACTCTCATTCAACATTCAATTAGAGATAAAGTGAAAGTAGGTTAAAAAACTGGTACACTAAAACAAAAGAGTTGGTTGTCGAGCCGTATGAGGTAGGAAACTCTCAAGTACGGTTCTCAGGGAGGGAATTGACACGCCTATTCCGACCGTGGAGAACAGGCCATTCAACAAGGAGATTCTGAAATGGCGGAGGCTTGGTTCGCTCAAGCCGCCGAGTATTGGAAACAGGCTATAACGCTTACTCCTGGTAATTATATTGAAGCACAGAATTGGTTGACGATCACGAGGCGCTTCGAATAAGAACTTTTCCTTTGTTTCTTTTTTTTTATTCTATATATATCTTTATTTGTTTTTACAATTAATCGTTTTTTAGTTTCTTGGCCCTCTCGGGCAAATAAAACAGATCCTGTTTTTTCTATCAAAAGAACCAATAAAAGAAAAAAAATTTCATTATATCCTTTTCTCAAATCGTTCTATTTCATCTGGTATTCTCTAGGGGTAAGTAGTACATGAATATGAGAATATCTCGTTTTTTCCATTTTTTCTTTTCTACTATTAAATATTAAAACCAATAAACGAGATTTGAAAATAATTAAATATCAATACTAGAATGTTTCTTAGTAATGACTAATTAAGCGTTTATTGAAATAGAACAATATCCTCTATTTAAAACATAAAAAATAGGCTAAAGTTCGGAACTTATAATTGAAATCTGAATACACTAGATTAGGTTATAAAAAAAACTCTTTGTATACCAATGTAAAGGCGCGAAAACTTTTTTTAATTAAAAAAGGGTCCGTTGAGCACCCTATGGATATGTCATAATAGATCCGAACACTTGCCCCAGATCGACTTCCAGATCATAATTGCTCTAGTGAATAACTAAAGAAAATAGATGAATAGATGGGAGATAGAAGAGAAAAAAAGTCTAAGCATCTCTCATCGGTTCACTAATTACTTGAGTGGCTGTTGGCGGGTTTCTTTGTATGTGTTGTCCGGAAAGAGGAGGACTCAATGATTATTCGTTCGCCGGAACCGGAAGTCAAAATTTTGGTAGATAGGGATCCCGTAAAAACTTCTTTCGAGGAATGGGCTAAACCCGGTCATTTCTCAAGAACAATAGCTAAGGGACCTGATACTACCACTTGGATCTGGAACCTACATGCTGATGCTCACGATTTTGATAGTCATACCAGTGATTTGGAGGAAATCTCTCGAAAAGTATTTAGTGCTCATTTCGGCCAACTCTCTATCATCTTTCTTTGGCTGAGTGGCATGTATTTCCACGGTGCTCGTTTTTCCAATTATGAAGCATGGCTGAGTGATCCTACTCACATTGGACCTAGTGCTCAGGTG
>CACVBM020001055.1:39020-41520 GCA_902728155.2 Microthlaspi erraticum
GCTTGGACAGGTCATTTAGTCCATGTCGCTATTCCTGCATCCAGGGGGGAATATGTTCGATGGAATAATTTCTTAAATGTATTACCGCATCCCCAAGGGTTAGGCCCACTTTTTACGGGTCAGTGGAATCTTTATGCTCAAAACCCCGATTCAAGTAGTCATTTATTTGGTACCTCCCAAGGATCAGGAACTGCCATTCTAACCCTTCTTGGGGGATTCCATCCACAAACGCAAAGTTTATGGCTAACCGATATGGCACATCATCATTTAGCTATCGCAATTCTTTTTCTCATTGCGGGTCATATGTATAGAACTAACTTTGGAATTGGACACAGTATAAAAGATCTTTTAGAAGCACATATTCCTCCGGGAGGACGATTGGGGCGTGGGCATAAGGGTCTTTATGACACAATCAATAATTCGATTCATTTTCAATTAGGCCTTGCTCTAGCCTCCTTAGGGGTTATTACTTCCTTGGTAGCTCAACACATGTACTCTTTACCTGCTTATGCGTTCATAGCGCAAGATTTTACGACTCAAGCTGCGTTATATACCCATCACCAATACATTGCAGGATTCATCATGACAGGAGCTTTTGCTCATGGAGCTATATTTTTTATTAGAGATTACAATCCAGAGCAGAATGAGGATAACGTATTGGCAAGAATGTTAGACCATAAAGAAGCTATCATATCCCATTTAAGTTGGGCCAGCCTCTTTCTAGGGTTCCATACTTTGGGACTTTATGTTCATAATGACGTCATGCTTGCTTTTGGTACTCCCGAAAAACAAATCTTGATCGAACCCATATTTGCCCAATGGATCCAATCGGCTCATGGGAAAACTTCATATGGATTTGATGTACTTTTATCTTCGACAAATGGCCCAGCGTTTAATGCGGGTCGAAGCATATGGTTGCCTGGCTGGTTAAATGCTATTAATGAAAATAGTAATTCATTATTCTTAACAATAGGTCCTGGAGATTTCTTGGTTCATCATGCTATTGCTTTAGGTTTACATACAACTACATTGATCTTAGTAAAAGGTGCTTTAGATGCACGTGGTTCCAAGTTGATGCCAGATAAAAAGGATTTCGGGTATAGTTTTCCTTGCGACGGTCCGGGACGAGGTGGTACTTGTGATATTTCGGCTTGGGACGCATTTTATTTGGCAGTTTTCTGGATGTTAAATACTATTGGATGGGTTACTTTTTATTGGCATTGGAAACACATCACATTATGGCAGGGTAACGTTTCACAGTTTAATGAATCTTCCACTTATTTGATGGGATGGTTAAGAGATTATCTATGGTTAAACTCTTCACAACTTATCAATGGATATAACCCCTTTGGTATGAATAGTTTATCAGTCTGGGCATGGATGTTCTTATTTGGGCATCTTGTTTGGGCTACTGGATTTATGTTCTTAATTTCCTGGCGTGGTTACTGGCAGGAATTAATTGAAACTTTAGCATGGGCTCATGAACGTACACCTTTGGCAAATTTGATTCGATGGAAAGATAAACCAGTAGCTCTTTCAATTGTTCAAGCAAGATTGGTTGGATTAGCTCACTTTTCGGTAGGTTATATATTCACTTATGCGGCTTTCTTGATTGCCTCCACATCGGGCAAATTCGGTTAATTATTTATGTATTCTATCCGCAAGAATCTCTTTTTTTTAATAAAAAAATAGGTATGCACTCTTCTATTTATTTCTACATCTAGGATCCGATTTGTATCATTATCATTGATAATAAGAGGAACTCAAGCATTATGGCAAAGAAAAGTTTGATTTATAGGGAGAAGAAGAGGCAAAAATTGGAACAAAAATATCATTTGATTCGTCGATCTTCAAAAAAGGAAATAAGTCAGATTTCGTCGCTAAGTGAGAAATGGAAAATTCATGGAAAATTACAATCCCCACCGCGTAATAGTGCACCTACACGTCTTCATCGACGTTGCTTTTCGACCGGAAGACCGAGAGCTAACTATCGAGACTTTGGATTATCTGGACACATCCTTCGGGAAATGGTTCATGCATGTTTGTTGCCAGGGGCAACAAGATCAAGCTGGTAAGGATTTAAGTATCCTTTAATTTTTTGATTTTTTCTATGATCGACGAGGCCCCTTTACCATTCTGTCTAAATAGGCTATTCTATTTGTACAGATATGGAATAGGGGCGCATTTAATTCTTCTTTGTTTATTAGAGTTTAGTCCAAGTTATTTTGTTTCATCGCGGGGTAGAGCAGTTTGGTAGCTCGCAAGGCTCATAACCTTGAGGTCACGGGTTCAAATCCTGTCTCCGCAACATTTTTTTTCAACAAATGTAAGTTTGATTCTATTAACTAGTCATTAATTAATACTTGTCTTTTGGTACGCGAGGAAAAAATTACTCTATTTTCCGGTCAACTATACCGAATCCTTTATCTTTTTGAATCTATTTATATTTGGGCGGATAGCGGGAATCGAACCCGCGTCTTCTCCTTGGCAAAGAGAAATT
>CACVBM020001055.1:46520-49255 GCA_902728155.2 Microthlaspi erraticum
ACTTACGCCTTACCATGGCGTTACTCTACCACTGAGTTAAAAGGGCCGTCTTGGCTTAATTCCTGACTGAGTCGATAGGTAAATAAAATCTATCTATATATATATTAAATATATATACAATAGACGCATAGTGGTTAGTAGTTCATTTCGGAACTAGAAACGAGAATTTGAATTTACTTCAAATTTACTTAACGGGATCTTTTTTCTGTTTTTATGTCAGACCGATCACTTCGTTAAAAGATTCTGTACTAGACGATTTTTAGATTTTTTTTTATTTAATATTTCCACTTCAAATAGAAAAATAGAAAAAGAAAATATAGCGATTTTTTTAGAGAATTGTGATTTGAATATGAATACAAATGTAAAATAAAAAAATGATATCGAATCCTATAGAAAATAGAAAAAAACCTTATAAGCTAGTCATACCATTTGATTATATTGACAATTTTCAAAAACTGATCATACTATGATCATAGTATGATGGCGGTTGAGCGAGTATGCCCCCATCGTCTAGTGGTTCAGGACATCTCTCTTTCAAGGAGGCAGCGGGGATTCGACTTCCCCTGGGGGTAGGGTACTACGAAAGGAAGTTGATCGTGGATTATCCAGAAAATTAGAATAGATTCTTCCTGGGTCGATGCCCGAGCGGTTAATGGGGACGGACTGTAAATTCGTTGGCAATATGTCTACGCTGGTTCAAATCCAGCTCGGCCCAATAATTCGCTGTTTACGGAACACTTTTTGTTTTGCATAAATGGTAAAAAAAAGGTCAAATTTCGGGGTATCTTTGGACTTAACTTTTTTCTTTATTTCTTGTGTCTAGTTACTTTTTTGTTTCCATCAAAAATTCCGATCTTACTAAGGATCCCGATATGGATCCTTTCAATATCAACTTTAATGAATAGAGTCGATTGATAATAATGCAAGGATTACCAGCAATCCGCCTTGCTATCACTAAAGTGATGTCCATATAGATATCAATATATCACTTGTGATTTTCTTTGTTACAAAACACTAATTTGAATCTAAAATTGAAACGATTAAAATGAAATCATAAGAAGGAATATGTAAGCTACCCACTTGATTTCCATGGGATTGTAGTTCAATTGGTCAGAGCACCGCCCTGTCAAGGCGGAAGCTGCGGGTTCGAGCCCCGTCAGTCCCGGCGGATTCAATAAAAAAAAAAGAGAAACGAAACCGTTTTGATTCCCTTGCCCAGAAACAAAAAGGGGAGTTTCTCTTTTTTTTTTTTCATTAAGCAAAAGAAAGGGGTATTTCCATTATTTTAACTAGCACCAATTGATGGTAGAGAGACATATGTAAATTAGTATAATTATTGAGAGCATTCAACACTTCAAGAAAGAGATACTGTACGGGGTTTCTGCTTTTTGTCAATTAATCTCCTATTAACTCGTGTAGGAAAATGGAATAGGATAGCGTATAATACGTTTGTCAAGAGTTCCTATATACTTTTCTTTCTATGAAGTAAAGTAATTGAAAATAGTTCGAATCCAACCAAGGAAAGAGGATATTTAAAAAATAAAGATCAAATTAGTCTTTCCTTTCCCTAATGAACATGTTCTTTTTAAAGATTAGAGTCGATGTTGAAGAAAAAACTCGTAAGAAAATTTAAATAGTTCATTTTTTGGAATATTTTAGTTTTTTTTGCTGGGACTGGTCTTTATCACATTCCCTTTATTTGTTTTCCAAAAAGATGATAGACCCTTAAATTTTTTTTTTATTTCAAATTGAACTTCGTACTTGTTTTCTCTATTTGATTTCTATTGTTTATTTAAGGTTCTTTAGAAACTCTTTTTGTAAACAATCGAAGTAGAAAAGGTTTTTTATGATACTTCATCGGATGGTTGTACAAGGAAAGTCAAGTACTAGGTTGTAGAAAAGCAAGCGGGGAAAAAGAATCATAAATCAATTTTTTTTTGATTGGATTAGTAATCTCATTATGTATTCGATGTGGATAAAAGATCTTCTTATGGTATATTATTAAATTCTTGACGATGAATCGATTTTATAGCTACGATATTGTTATTCATAATATTTCTTTTATTCGATATCATCGAAATCTAATTAATCTGAGTGAGTTTACAAGCGAAAGATTTCTCATCTCTATGGGATTAAATCCCGAGATATTCCAAAGAAAAAAATAAATAATAAACGATTAAATTATGGAAGTAAATATTCTTGCATTTATTGCTACTGCACTCTTCATTCTCGTTCCTACTGCTTTTTTGCTTATAATTTACGTAAAAACTGTTAGTCAAAATAATTAATTTGAATACAATTTGACTATCAATGCAACGAAACAAAAAGGATTTCAATTTCTCGTCTTAAATTAAAGGAATGCATTAGATTCAGTAGTAGTAGTATCCTAAGGGGCCCGCTAGTATGGTAGAAAGAGATCTCTTTCTACCATATTAGCCATTATGGTTATTGTAATGTATAAAGATACAAGTGAAATATTTTAATATAAAGGAATCCACCTATATCTCTTTTTTTCTTTATAAATTTATAAATGGTAATATAAATGAAATAGAATATGAAATGTATGTACATACTTTCTCAATTTCATTTGTTTGATCCATTTAATAAAAATTTAATACAAATAATCCGAATTTGATGTAAACTTCTTCAGATTTATATCAGGGGTTACCCCATGAATGATTAACGGTGGAAACCCCGATATAAAAATAGAAAATGAGTCAATAAAACATAAATCA
>CACVBM020001055.1:49271-185889 GCA_902728155.2 Microthlaspi erraticum
AAAAACTAAAATAATTGATACAGGTTGATAGAGTTTTATTATTACCGCAATTAGGAGTACTTCTAGAGTCCACTTCTTCCCCACACTACGAGCGAGAGGGAAAATGTAAAAACTACCATTAAACCAGCCCATGCGAGACTTACTATATCCATGTGAATTCTGTCCCCTATTTCTATGAATATGAAGAAACTATTCCATTATTGTTCACTAATAATAGTGAAATAACTGGTGCAGAGTCAAAAAAAGGGAGAGGTATTTGGTCACCATTGATGAACTACTCCAAAAAATCCACTTATCTTTTAATGTAATGAGTTATTCTTATTATAGAATTTCTAGTAGAATCGACAAGATGGAAACACAAGTAAACAGGCACTTTTCGAAGTATCCAAGGAATCTGACTCACATGTGGAAAAAATAAGACTTTTTCTTTTTTTTATCGTTTTTTATTTTTGGAAGTAAAACGAAGGGCAATTCTTCATCATCTAATCTAATATTGATTGAATGTCTGAGCATTCCGAGACTTTCATGAGTCTGTATCCAAAGTATCTTAGGTCCTTTCCAAAACTATTAATTGAATTCCCTCTCTGGCTATCCAATCTAATTGAAGACTCCGACGGATTTCTCTCCACTACTTTAAGTTTTCCGTGAATCTGATAGGCAAAACTTTAGGTTAGAGAATAGAACCTCGAGAGCCAGGGGCTGAAAATTACGAAAATAAAGTATCAAGAGTCTTTTCCTACATTTGTTATATGTTATATATAATAGGGGATTTCAAGTCTGTTGTTGAGGCGGCACCCGGATTTGAACTGGGGAAAAAGGATTTGCAGTCCCCCGCCTTACCACTCGGCCATGCCGCCAAAACGATAGAAACTAGATTTAAAGTTTCTCGTTTTTTTCAACTCCGAAAAAAATATATGGATTTTCAGTCACAAAATAAAGGATTTGCAGTCCCCCGCCTTACCACTCGGCCATCTAGAATTCAGTACAAACCAGAACCATTAACTATTGACTGTATTACTGTAAATTCATGACCATTTTTGAATTCAAATCTACATTTATGGATTTCTAATAATATAATAAAATCATTATAAATGGATTTCTAACTAAATCTATATTGAGTTTTTTTCAATTAAAAACAAATATTCTTCAATTTCAATTATAACAGTAATGATGACTATATGTAAACCCCAGAATAAGAACATACGTTACGTTGTGTTATAGAGCTACAGCTCTATAATGGGGTATTTTATCTCTCTAGGGATGCTTTTGGGGAGTAATTCTCAATAAATTTTTGTATTTCAATTTTTCAGTGAATACATTGAAGAGAAAATTGAATTTTTGTTTTTGATAGAGCACAGCATGTGCTGTCCCAAATAGAACTGTACCACAATAAAAGAAGAAAAAGAGGCATATATATCTGTGCATTCTTTTTTATTTTAATAATAAACAAAATTAATAAATAAAAAAACACAGGTTTTCTTACCAACTGCAATTCACTGATATTCTAAATATTCTATTCAAAATAGGTAAAAATCAATCTCTTTTCTGCAAATATTTTTTTGAACAATGAAATGCAAATAGATGAAAAAAAAAGTAAAGTTGTTAAAAAAAAGTTTTCTATTTATTATATGTTTATCTGCTCGAATAGATCCAACCATGAATACATTTTTTTTTTATAGTATGCAATTAAATTTGAATATGTAATATCATAGGTTAAAATGAAATGACTTTTTTTTTCTAATCTTTATCCTCGGAAAACCAATAAGGAGCAGCGACTTTCCAGAATCGCTTCCACAGAGCTCTCAGTTCCGACGCCTTATCCGGACGAAGCGGCGGTTGCGGCAACAAAGAAGAGGAGGAGGAGGAGGCAGCGGAGACGCTTCTGGAACGAGAAATTTTGCTCCGATTAATCGATTTGTAGCGAAGAGGAGAAGAAGAAGAATGATCGGAATGGCGGAGGAGAAGGTGAGGGCAAGTGGTGAAACGGGGAGCTGTTATCAGTATCATCTTCTTCTTCTTCTTCTTCTTCTTCTTCTTAGACCCACAAGAACATCATACTAGTCTGTCTCTCAGCGCATAAACAAATAGGCTGCAACCTCAATTCTCCAACAGCTTCAGATGGATTCTTTTATTGGTAGCCACAAAAACAAACAATATTTAGTACCAACCCAGACAGAGGCAAGAGGCAAGTGCATTAAGCTCAGCCGTTCATTTCTTCACCACACCCTTGAGGCCTTGTGGCCTTGAGTAACGAACGATACAAACCCATATAGAGAAATTACCAAGTGAAAGCAGCCATTACAACACAAGAGATGCAGAGAAATTCAACCAAGGATTTAAGATACATGAAGTCATTGGGTTCGGGGACCAAACACATTTGCCATTATTTTCAACACGTATACTGTGTGTTACTAGATGGAAACTGGAAAGGACTATTATTGCTTTTCGGATACACATACATCTTCTCCTCACAACCTGGAGCTGCCTAACAATCTCCTTCTTAGCTCCCATGCCACCGCATCAATGAACTCTTCCGTATTCACATAAGCATCCCTCCTAACCCTGCCCAAATTTACAATGCACACTAATTTACTTATCAATCCAGTGTTTGAACATTTAAGTCATCTTTTTGGTGGTTTAACTCTTACTTGGGTCCGTGGATCAAAAGAGCGAGATCCTTGGTCATTTTTCCAGACTCCACCGTGCCCATACACGCTGCTTCCAATTTCTCCGTAAAGTTCAACAGTGCAGCATTGCTATCCAGCTTTGCCCTGGTAAGATCACACATGCAAAACATCTTTTAAGATACAAAAACCTTGCTACAGACAATCCATGACAAACTAAATATCTATTTGCAGTCAAGCGACTGGATTAGCAACCATTCTCAAGGGTGAAATTTCCTACCTGTGGGCAAGGCCTCTGGACCAAGCAAAAATGGAGGCTATGCTGTTGGTGCTTGTTTCACCACCTTTTTGATGAACTCTGAAGTGGCGTGTAACTGTACCATGAGCTGCTTCTGCTTCAATGGTCTTTCCATCTGGACATACCTGCAAATTTTCCAAAAGTTTCATTTGGGTTATAGGAAGATTCACAGGGAACATGCCAACAAGAATAAGACCATATATCGGTTGTGGCCAGTGTCATTTCATACCAACACCGATGTCATCAGTCCCAGAGATCCATATCCTGCATCCAAGCCCAAAATTAGATTTGATTACAAGGGAGCACAAAATATGAAGTTGCAGTCGCTAGACAGATCTCAAGTTTAAGGGGAAAACCTTGGGCTAAGAAATCGCTCTGCACATCTCCATCGTAGTTCTTGCATGCCCAAACATAACCCCCCTCACTTTTCATGGCATACGCAACCATATCATCTATCAAACGATGCTCATACCTGGAATTCAGTAACTTTGTAAACAAGTTTGCCTCGTGTACTGGAAGACAATGTAGTAGCTAATAACATGCACATCTCACCATATCCCTGCAGCTTCAAACTTGGATCTCCAATTAGTTTCATAAACTTCTTCGAATATATCCTTGAATCTTGAAACAATTTAAAATTGTACTTGTCAGGGCAGCATGATAGCAAGTTAATTTCATTGAAACTCTAACAAGAAGCATGCAGGCCAGTTAATTCACACCTTCCGTCGTATACTTTGAGGATGGTATTTTTTGTGGAGAGGTAAAGTGGCCATCTTTTCTGGTAAGCTGTGTACATTGAGGACTCAGCAAATGCACGAATAGACTGTTCAATAATATAATAGGACCACCATTAAGGTAACATAGATATTAAGGAGAGGAGGGAAAAAAATATCAAGCACTCTTGCAATAATATCTACCTCATCGGTGTTATACATGGCCAAAGCAACACCTCCAGCACCAGTGAAATTGAAGACTTCGAATTCTGTCTTCTGGGAAGATCCACTTGGCTCTGCAAACATAAGATGAGCAATGTAAAAGGGAGTGAAAATAAAAAGAAATCAAAAGCCTATAAATTTTCACATGTAAGTAAACTCGTGGGCAATAAGTTGTTTAATGCACAGTTTGTGTTGATAGCTTAGTCAGATCCCAAACTTCCAGTAAGAGTCATCCGTAAAAGATAATTAGTGTTAGTTGTTAACTGATTATATCAAAATGTGCTTCTTAGCTCCACATAAAGCTTCTCGAACAGTGTGTTGTAGATGAGGCAGTGGTACCAGATTTACCTCTAGCAATAAAGGTAGGTTTTCACCTTGCATGCTTTCAGTAACAATATCAAACAACGGGATAAGGAGATATACCGAAAATCAGTTTCAGTTTTCCTGGTTCATTAACAATGATATCAGTAGCTCGATACTGATCACCAAAAGCATGCCTTCCGATACAGATTGGCTTCGTCCATCCTGAAGAAAGGAAATACATGTTACAAGTGCATGAAGATGGCAAAACCATAGAAAAGAGCAGCCGTTAACAAACCTGACACAATGCGAGGGATGTTTCTGCAAATGATAGGTTCCCTGAAAACCGTACCTGCGAAAATAGCAATGACCTTGGAGCTTGGAAAAGTAAAGAGCGAATTGCCCTCAAATTAGGAGAAGAAACTGACCGTTTAAAATGTTCCTAATAGTTCCGTTAGGACTCCTCCACATTTTTTTCAAACCAAACTCCCTAACACGAGCTTCACCTGATTTCGAAAGCAAAATGTGGTAAGTAAGTCAAAATAAGTAGACTCTTGACAGGTTCGATGATGACAAGGCATACCTGGAGTAATCGTGGCACACTTAATAGCGACATTATACCTTGACATGAAAAGAGAAAACACAAGAGTCAGAGCAGGAAGAAGAAAAAACAAGAACAAATTGTGCTATAAGGATGAAAAGTAAAGAGACATACTTGAGGGTAGCTTCAGCACTCTCTGTAGTAACTTTATCATCAGTAAGATCACGGTTAGGTAGTCCGAGATCAAAGTATTTGATATCCAACTCCACGAATGGGAAAATAAGCTGTGGAATTTACAAAACAAGGATGATTTAAGGATCGGAATATAATAAAATACAAAAGGTGATTTGAGCTCGCTTACCTTGTCTTTAATGAATTTCCAGATAACTCGAGTCATCTCGTCTCCTGCGTGAAAATAACAAAGAGTCACATTCGGAAATTACAAGCCACACACTCAATCCCCGAACAAAAACGATCACATGTACTCCTCCAATAGATGAAGCAGACAGAATTCCATAATCGCAATCACAGATTTTGAGATTTCCAACACTTACCATCCATTTCAACGACGGGATTGGCCACCTTGATCTTCTCCGACTCCATCTTCTGCGTTGACGGATTAGTAGTATTCAGTATATGCAGCTGTTAATTAGAGAATACGTTATTGACTACCGATCTTCTTTGATCAACGGGTCTGCTTTCCGCTCTCCGCTCTCTGCTGCTCTCTGCTCTCTGCTCTGATCTTCTGTGACAGATGAAAAGTGAAGACTGCTCTCTGACTCACTCTCTCTCCGTTGGGCCACACTCTTTCGCCAATCAATCAAGAAGCCCATCCTAATATGGGCCGGCTCTTCATAAATTAATTTACTCCTCTTTTTAACTTTTTTGACGGTAGCTCTATCCTGGAAGTTGGAACTTGGAACAGTATTATTATTATTGATCTCAAACTCATGTACTAGCATTAGGCAGCTTTAACTGTAATCATCAAGTCGTTAATAATATACTAAGATCTTACAACTGACGAAGATCTGCTTTGCCTAATTGAAGAGTAATTTTTATCACTCTCAAATGAATAAGAATAACAATCACAAGGTGGTCCTGTTGAATAGTATATTAAAAAGAGTAATGAGTGTGACCACTTTCAACAAGGACAAAGGTCGCAATGTGGGAGAATAAGGGTAGAAACGATATTTAATGCATGGAGAAAAGCAAAAGGCAACACAAGATTTTGGATTAATTATTCTGCTATATTTTGAGATGCGTGAAAACTTCTGAAAGCAAGAATTCAGAGGCACAGGGGATTATATTATTTATTTTAAAGCTTCTTCTTTCTGAGATCAGCACAAGCTAAAATGAGATGAAAAAGATGCTGTGGAAACCGACATGTAGGGAATCAGATGCTGCTTTTTCTGAACAAGACTCTTCTTCTTCTCTTTCTTTCTCCCTCTCTTTTAGAAGAATTGTGATTGATGTTGATGTTGATGTTGATGTTGATGATGTATCATATCATCATGAATCATGATTCCCCCCAGCTCACTCCCTGATTGCTAGGTTCCGCCTTTACCAATATTCTCTATCTATTTTACTTCATAAATATACACTTATATACAGAGTTACAGTTCCCTTTTTATTTTCATTTAACAACGTTACAGTTACGTACGATTGCCTCTAATGTATATGCATGGTATTAGTGCCACTCTGGAAATTGCAATATAAGCTAGCATGAACAATTATTATGAATTATTTGATAAATGTGCAATCAAAATCGAAAGGGTTGCTAAAGATGCTTAAATCTTCATATGAATGCTTTATTCGTTTCCCCTTAGATCGTGTGAAAGGTTGCATGTCTTTAGTTAGGCTTCCATGTTAGCTTCCTCGTCCCCCAATTTGTCTTTAGGAATTAGTTAAGTTATCCACCCACAATTCCTTGTCCTTTTACGTTTGTCATGCGAACTATATACATATGTATGGAATGGAACATTGGATCGCATATTGCCACCTTGTATGTTCGTATATATAGGCTCGACTCGTTCCGAGAAAAAAATGATGATGTACAATTAATTGGGGCATGCCAGTTGATGATGATATACCGTATAAGCTATCATGTCAAACATCTTTCGCCAATCTCTCTCTCCCCCGGGTATGGGTGACCAAATCCGAAAGCTTAGGTAAAATGTTTTTGTTACTTCTTGAGTTTTGAATATTTTACTTTATGGAAAAAATATATCTTATCCCTAATATATTAAAAGAGAAAACACTTTAAAAGTAACTTTAGTTGATGTATTATTAACAAGAATGTCATGCTGATGTGTCATCACTAGAGAGCTTCTTAGGTTAGTTATGAAATAAGGATTAGCTTACTAGAATAATTACAAACATTGTCATTCATATTTTTGGTTAGAGATCATATATATGTTATTAAATATTATCATTCTCTTCTCTTTCCTTAATTGACAACTACGAAAATTGGTAAATAAGGAAGATATGAATTCAATTTAATTCTATCATAATAATTTCTTTTAAAATCACCATATATCTCCTATTATATTCATTTAACTTTTTTTTTATAAAATAATTTGAATCACAATATACAAATTTAATAAAGAAAATCTAAAACTTTTTCTATACATGCTATGATTTGAATTTTTAAAAAAAAATAATATAAATTGTTTAGTACATAACCTCATTTAGTAGGTATCCAAAAGTAAATTATTATTTTTATTCCATTTAATATGGTTTTTAATTAAATTCTATAATCAAATATATTAAAAAGGTTATTTTTCTAAATATTTTATTTTGATTAAAATTTTGAATATTACTCAATCTGTTTCAACTTTAAATATAAAGTTAATTATATATATATATATTTTTTTTTTTGACAACTTGGATTATGCAGATTGTTTTCTTATTGGGTGGATTGTTTTGAAACTATAACAAAGCATGTTTTAGTTTTGAAAGAAAAAAACAAAAATTAGTTCTTATCCAGGTACACTCAACTAAAACTTCTTATCTTATAAAATACATGTATACTTCTTATCTTATGAAATACATGTATAAATATTCTAAAAGAATAATGTTTTATTTTCAGTTTTTTGTTCTTTAAACTATCTTATTATATTTGTAGTCATTTGAATTTTATGTATCTTTTTTAAATCTATCATATTTAATATATGGCTACGATCAAAACTTTAATTTCTTTATTTTTTAAAAATAGTTTAAAATGCTTAATTTCCATACTATAAACGAATAAACGAAGACAATAATCTAACAAAAGTTAAAAATCCGTGGCATAAAATTTTGAGATATTTAAATAACATTTTCTAATAAAAAAACAAATTCAGAAACCATCACCCCGTGCAGGGCGCGGGTCAAATCCTAGTGTATTCTATTTGTGGAAGAGCCTTTTGCAACATATGGATGAATTTAATATAAATTTCTCTCTCCCGCGCTTGCTAATAATTTTGTTGCAAAAACGTTTGATCACTTATTGACAAGAACGAAAAAAAAAACCCATTCAGTTAAATTCTGTTACCGTTGTACTCTTCATAAGTAATACGTGTGACGTGAATTAGATTTCAGCCACAAACAAAAAAATGCAAACAAGACATCTATACGAATATGGGTTATATTCTACATGTGAAGATGTCAATTTTTTTATTTTATCTTTTGGATCGAAACCGAGGGTCGAGGCAAAAGAGATTTGACCGTGAGTTAGTAAATTGAAGGTAGAGAAAGAGAGAGATGAGTCAAAGATTGTGTGGGAGTAATGATGTAAAAGAGGCAAACAAGGTCTTTAATCCATATGTAAAAGTGACTAAAGAAGCCTCCCAACGCTAAAGCCAAAGGCGATTTGGATGCCTCCGCTTTTTCTATATATAAAAACTTCAATTTCTTAATAGCATAATTGAGTTTTTTTTTTTTTTTTGTAACTGTCAAACCGAAAAAGAAAAAGAAGTGTGTTTAGGTGTCGCCAGGTAGATCTTGTTTGAGAAGAGATGGGTCCCTTAAATTGTTGAATCATTAAAAGCCTTCTTTTTTTGTTTAAAGCAATTATATTTCGTATTTATAGAAAAACAAGAACTGATAGTAGTAGATGATGGTGATGAGCGCGTATCGATCGCTATGCACACATACATATATAATGCAGTATTGTAGAGATCTGGCTGGGGCCTTCTTCTTTCTAACCTTTTCCGTCTCTCCTACTTGGGTTTTCACACTTGCAGAATCTTTAAAAGCCAGAGTTCAATGTTTGTTTATTATATTAGGATTAAAATATAAAATAATGTTATGTTTTAAAATAAATGTGATGAGTATCATGACAAACACTGGCCCAAAAGTAACCCAAAGTAAGACAAAATATTAATCTCACAAGACAGATGCCAATCCCATGGCATACTTTTACACATTCCCATATCATATCTCCTACAGCGGTCTCCTGTTGTTATTTATATATATAGCCTCCTTCATATATATATCGCACGTAAACCCTCAGCAGCTATCTAAATTTGATTTATCATCTCTCTCTCTATACATCTCCCATCTATTTTGGATGGCGCCAATGAGTTTGCCTCCAGGATTCAGGTTTCATCCAACAGACGAAGAGCTAGTGGCTTACTATCTGGATAGGAAGGTCAACGGCCGAACCATTGAGCTGGAGATCATTCCTGAAGTTGATCTCTATAAATGCGAGCCATGGGATTTGCCTGGTACGTACCATCTCTCTCTCTGTCCCTCTAGATCTCCCTCGCTCTATATAAATATACAGTTCTTGTTAACATCAGACATTCATTTGCATACGTTTAAGATGGAGGTTTTTTGAAAGAACTAATCGTATATATGAACAAATGAATAACGAGGAACAGAAAAGTCATTTCTGCCGGGGAACGACATGGAATGGTACTTTTACAGCACAAGGGATAAGAAGTATCCGAATGGGTCGAGGACAAACCGTGCGACCCGAGCGGGTTACTGGAAAGCCACAGGGAAAGACCGTGCAGTAGAATCAAAGAAGATGAAGATGGGGATGAAGAAGACGCTCGTTTATTACAGAGGAAGGGCTCCTCATGGCCTTCGTACTAATTGGGTGATGCATGAATATCGCCTCACTCACCCTCCTTCTTCTTCCTCCTCCTCCTCCTCCTCCTTCAAGGTAACTAATATATATATATATATATATATATATATATACTTGTTTTTATTTCCTTATTATTATGCGCAAGATTCATCATAAGATATTACTGTACTTTAGTCTTTGACTCTTTGTACACACATATATATATATATATATATATATATATATAAATATTAGATACTGAAAATGATGACGTAAAACAGGAGTCTTTTGCATTGTGCCGAGTGTTCAAGAAGAATATACAAATTCCAAAGAAAAAAGAAGAAGGAGAAGAAGAAGAGATCGGTACTAGTGTTGGTAAAGAAGAGGAAGAAGAAGGGGAGAAGAAGTGGAGACAACGTGATGGGAATGTTGAGGATAGGATGGAAAGAGAAAGCCAAGAAGACGAGAGCTTGAAAATAGTATCGGCGGAGACATCCTCATCAGAGCTCACTCATCAAGGGATCCTTTTAGACGAAGCCAACAGCTCCTCCATTTTCGCGCTTCATTTCTCCTCCTCTCTTCTCGACGATCATGATCTTCTTTTTTCAAACTACTCTCAGCTTCCTAATTACCATCCTCCTCTCCAACTCCAAGATTTCCCTCAGCTTTCTATGAAGGAAGCAGAGATTATGTCATCAATCGATATCTCCAGGCAACAAGAGTTTCAATGCAGAGACTCAATGAACGGGGCGCTTGACGAGATCTTTTCTTTCTCTTCTTCCGCCACCTTCCCTGCTTCCCTTTAAAATCATATTTACCCTTCTTTTTCCCAATTTACCAAGTTATATTCTGATACTTCATATATACTGCTGTTTTTTTCTCTCCTTCTTCTTGGCTTCTCCAATTGGTTTAGCTGGTGACATAAGGTATGGTTGTGGAGTTTTCTTTGTTTGTTCCTACCACAAAAAGATAAAAGAAAAAAATTAAAACATTGGATTATCCTATATTTATGGTAGGGGGTGTGGGTACTTTACTTATACTACAGTAGTTAGTAATTACTACGTAGATCGTTGGTTGGGTTTGTCGTGTAGGAAGAAAACAGATGTTACACATCTGTAAACGACATTGTTCGTATTGCTTCTGTCTGTAATCTATATATGGTCAGATTTGTTAAGGGTAGAGGATCCAATCATCCAAATCAGAACAAATTGATTGGAAATCAAGTTATTAAACATGATTATTTTCAACAAAGTACGTACGTAGTGGTAATATTTCAACCTTGCGACGTTTTTTGAAAGGAGAAAAACATTATCTTTCAACTTAGGGTGGTGGGCACACGGATCAAATACACTAATATGTTAGAATATTAAATTTGGATAATTGGATCCATCAAAATTACTGACGACTTTCAAACGCTAATACATGCATATACTTCGACATATATATATATGATCCAAATCCCTTTAAAAAATCGTTAAAAACACTTAAAAAGTAATTTTAAAATTCCTAAAATTATGTAAAAAAAAATATTATAAAAGAAAATTCAAATTATTGTAAAAACATGTTTTTAAAATATAATTGTTGTTAAGTTCAAATTGCAAACTTTGGCAAAAAAGTCCAGCAAAACAAAGATAGGCAAAGCCCACTACAACGTCCAAAACATGGGCCTTTCACCTATTGTGTTGGTCGAAAGACGACTGACTACGATGATTCTTCATTCACAGGAAATAGGAAACAACGAATCTTCTTCATCGTTTTCCTCTTCGTCTTCCTAACCTCAACACTTTTCTTCATTTCCTTTCTCCTCCCGATTTCTCGCTGCCCGACTCACCTTTTCCGTCGATCTCGGTTTCCTTAGATTCCGGATACAGCCCCAGGCTTAATATCCCCGTTTTCTCCGCGATGAGTACCAATACGGCGTCGTCCAGCGCGGCGACAGCCGGATCGGGAGATTCTTCCGGCGCCAGGAAGAATTCGAAGCGGCCCAAGTGTATTTCCCCTCCTCCCTTTTCGACTTCCTTCCGATTATTTCTATGGCTTATCGTTGACTTTGGGTCTTAATCGAATTGGATTGTTTTCCCCTTCGATTCGGTTGTTTTGGTTTGATCGTATAAAATTCGTTTCTGGGTCACTTTTTTCTCCGGGATCGATTATTGGTGATCGCTGTTTTAGTTTTACTTTTTTTTCTATAAATGAACCTGACCCTCGAAAGAGACATTCGTCTTTCACTATATGATATCAACTTTGGAATGACTCAAAACTCTCTACTAGATTTAACAAATTCACCGTCAGGGTTTTGATTTCTATTGTTGTTTCTTTTATTAGAGATTAGGCAATCGTCGGAATAGCTATGGCTAATAGGTGAGAATTTTGTTTGCAAATGATTTCTTGCAGATTCCAAGTTCACCCAACAGGAGCTTCCAGCTTGCAAGCCCATTCTTACGCCTGGTTGGGTTAGATATTTGTAGTCTCTATTGATCTTTCAGACTTGAGATTTCCGTAGAAACGCAATCAAAAGTCCCTGTTACAATCTTTCTGCAGGTCATTTCAACATTTTTGATAGTCAGTGTCATATTTATTCCCCTTGGAGTTATCTCCCTTTTCGCTTCCCAGGATGTAAGTGCGATCGACCCGTTGCTGCTCATTAGATCGTCTTCGTCTTCCGTATCTCACGTGTTTCGTCTCCCATTGGTAGGTTGTGGAGATCGTTGATCGGTATGATAACGATTGCATTCCGACTCCTGCTAGGACCAACAAGGTTGCATATATTCAAGGAGGTGGAGATAAAGCTTGTAACCGAACTCTTAGAGTCAGTCCCTTGTGCACAAACCTTATTTTGCTCTTTGGAATTTGATAGGTTTTTGGATCTCTTGTTTACTTTTACTTTTCCCCATCGGCATTCTTAGGTGACAAAGCGTATGAAACAGCCTGTCTATGTTTATTACCAGCTCGAGAACTTCTACCAGAATCACCGAAGGTATATAGTATATACCACCTGTGACAACTCTGCCTTAGCATTATGCAATTTTTGCATTGCTATGTCACATTCATGTTGGTGGCAACATTTTTTCTTCTTTTATCTAACTGAGATTGTTTTTGTAGCTCTAATCGATCAATAGTGTCTATGAACAGGTACGTCAAAAGTCGAAGTGATTCACAGTTGAGAAGTCCAAAATACGAGAATCAAATAAGCGCATGCAAGCCTGAGGATGATGTTGGAGGGCAACCAATTGTGCCATGTGGTCTTATTGCTTGGAGTCTTTTTAATGATACATACACTTTATCAAGAAACAATACACGCCTGGCTGTAAACAAAAAAGGCATTGCATGGAAGAGCGATAAGGAGCACAAGTTTGGGAACAAAGTCTTCCCCAAGAATTTCCAGAAGGGGAATCTCATAGGTGGTGCCACTCTAGATCCAAATATATCGGTAAAGCCCTTAGTACTAGAGACCAGTCCATGTCCCCATTGATGTCGGATGCTTAGCAAATTGACTGTCTACATCCTTTTTCCTCTTTTCCTGTGTGCAGCTTAGTGAACAAGAAGATCTCATTGTATGGATGAGAACTGCGGCATTGCCAACATTCAGAAAACTGTACGGAAAGATAGAGACTGACCTTGAGATTGGTGACACCATAGATGTTTTGCTGCAGAACAACTACAACACTTACAGTTTCAGTGGGAAGAAGAAGCTTGTTTTGTCGACGACGAGTTGGCTGGGTGGGAAGAACGATTTCCTCGGCATCGCTTACCTGACAGTTGGTGGGATCTGCTTCTTTTTGGCCCTTGCATTTACCATCATGTACCTCGTGAAACCCAGGTATGCAGATCCTTCAAATGTAGTTGTTGTCGTGATGGTATTGCTTCTTTAATCCTGGTTGTTTGGACAGTCTTATATTTGCTGATAATAATAATAATAATAATAACGTATTCTTTTGCATACAGGCACTAATCTTTAGACAGTGTGTCATACTAAGCAGCGAATGTCTACTTTTTGTTTTGTTTCAGGCGACTTGGAGATCCGTCCTACTTGTCATGGAATAGAAATCCCGGAGGTCGTTAACGAGAGAGAGAGAGAGGGAGAGAGAGAGAGAGAGAGAGAGAGAGAGAGAGAGCTCTACTCCACTACTCTGCGTGTGTAAATCTTATCCATCCATGTATTCATACATACATACGATGTTATCCTTTTGGTTGCAAAATGGTTCTTTCGGCTAGAGCTTAAACTCCACATTTTACTTTGTTGTTGATGTTCCAAACATGTTACTTTTGTCCCCAAATCTATCTTATGTTATTTTTTCTAGCAACTACAACTTAAAATCTGGGCAAACCAAAACTCAAAGCACCCGAAGCAGAAAATTGGAGAGATATTGGCCTTGAGGGTAAGATGGGTCGAGTGGGTGATCAGAGGCAGCTCCGGCCTCCCTCACCACAGTGATCTTCCTTCCGGCCATTGCTGCAGCGCTCTGGAGAATCCCCAAGAACTTGCCGCTCTGCGTCATGGCCCCTGAACATGAACATGTCATCATAAGACCTCCGCTCCTCGTCAATCGCATTGCCAAGGAGTTGAGATTTCTGTACATTCCTGCCGCGTTGTGCAAAACCTGGCATCCACATTGATGCAATCTCAATATCTGTAACAACATTTTGAGAAAGGAAAAAAGAAAAACACCTTTTTCCGGGGAGCTAGCTTAGGGGGGTCTAGGATCACGATGTCCCATGACTCTTCCCTTGACAGAGCAGCCTTCATGAATTCTGTCGAATCTTGTTTGATGAAAACAACCTTCCCTGGATCCATATGGTTGAGGATTACATTCTCTCTGGCGAGCTCCAAAGCAGGTAAAGATGAATCAATCCCTGAGAGTGTTTGTTTGATCAGACGACTCACAATACAATGCATAAAGGTGGGATCAGGACTCAGGAGGAGAGAGAGAAAAATGTACCAACGACGCTGGTAGCACCTCCTCTCGCGGCATTTAGTGCAAATCCACCACTATAGCAGCAAAGATCAAGAACTCTTTTACCTGCAGATATGGTTGATATCAAGTGGCGGTTTTCGCGTTGATCTGTGTAGAACCCTGTCTTCTGCCCCTCTAGCGAAACTGCGAAAGAGATCCCATTTTCCACGACCTGCTAATGCCATAAGAAAGAAAGAAAGAAGACTGTAATATAGGTTTCTTCCATATTCACAAAGATGGCGAGCAAAGAGAGCAAGACCGAGCACCCACCATACCATTGATCTCTGGGGGAGACTAGATGATTGTGCTTGTGACAGACTTGAGATATCAAACCCATCTTCTTTAAGAACATCAAGAGACGGTCTCCAGTTGATATGATTAATGCCATGGATTGATCTCAAGCAAGTCTCGACTTGATTCCTGTACTTCTCAAGCCAGGCAGCAGAGGATGCGACCACAGCTATATCTCCAAATACATCCACAACTAATCCAGATAGTCTGCAGTGACAAAAGATTTTCTATCGAACAGAAATGTGACAAGAGTGAGAGAGGATAGGGATATGAATAGATAGTTAGATACCTATCTCCTTCACTGTTCACAAGACGATAAGCATTAGTATTAGCCGAGGGAATTCCCAAACTCTTTCGCAACTCGACTGCTTGAGCGATTCTAGTTTGGAGAAGCTTCTCAACGTTGAGTGCACAAGAAGGGTCTCTGCCACAAAGCCAAAGCCAGCCAAAGAAGATCCCAAGATTCAATAAAGAAACAAGAATTTATTGCATAAATATATAAATGAAAAAGTAGGATAGAATGGAGACCTGGTGGATTCGTGTTGGAGCTGCATAAGGCGAACACAGAACATAGAAACAGAGTTATACAGACCCCAGCCGATGGGATTCTCGGTGCCATCGGCGACAATGACAACATCTCCGGTCTGAGGAGGCGGTTTTCCAATGATCCTGTCTACGGCTCCACTGTACACCATTGGACTTCCGTCTTTGAAGAGCTGTGTCTTGCCCTTTTTAAGAACCACCTTAGCAACACCTGAATTCAATTGTAATTTTCTACTTATTGCTTGCATAGTTTATAGACAGCGAGAGAGTGAGAGTGAGAGAGAGACCTTGAGGAGTACGGCAAGAAGAAGCAATTTGGCAAGAAGAGAGGAGGCGGGAGGGAAAGGGTAGCTTGAGCACACCCACGACCACCATTACCATCCTCGCCATTTCTTCTCTGCAACTTTGGGTGGATAGGCTTTTATTCACATTACCCGCTCGCTAATGGGCCCTATGTTCTCTTTATTGGGCTTTTTCATTTCACTGCTCGTCTTCGTTTAGCCCAATATTAGGGAGATCACTTTGGGTCTACAGAATTCAGTACCAAACATAACAACACAGTATATGTTTTTATTGATCAGTGATTTTGATTGATTTGAGTACATAATATATTTGGGGTTGTGTAAAGTGTATGGTTTGGATCGGAACCGAACTTGAACTGAACCTGGCCAAGGGTAACAATGAGGCAGGTGAGAAAATAGAGAGATTGTAATAGTGAGGCAAAGTGATATAAGCAAAGGTTTGCGTGATGATATACAGACTGAGTTGTCAAATTACAAGGCAATGTGCTGCTTCGCTTTCCTTAAAGATGATTCAAACTTGTTTAATACAATGTTTTATCTCAAGATCTTCAGTCTCTTACATATCATATGTAGCCAGTCATCTACTCAACGTAACAGATGCAAAATGAGACCTGTAGATGTATGGAAACCAAATGGTGTGATTCTCAAAAGTTGTATGCACCAAAACTAATCCAATGACCCATATCATCATCATCGCCTTCTTCTCCCTCGATAATCCTCCTCGCCCTCTTTATCCTTCAATAAACCCAAGAAGGCCAGAAAACCAAAGAAGAAGAAGCCACCCGACCAGTTGCCTCCACCCCCTCCTCCTCCACCTCCATCTCCATCATCTCGCGGTGGGAAACCGGCTCCTCCATCATCCAGGTCTGGTGATTTCTCCTTGGCTGAAATACAAGCCACATCAGATATAAAGATATACACATACATACGAACCTAACAACTAACAACTATCCTGAATCGTATAGCTAAACCCTTTTTCAGTAAAGCAATATGGATTTGAAGCAGAGAGAAGAAATAAGGCTACAAATAACGTATTTGAGGGCTTACAATGGACAGGAGCCTGAGTTATTGTTGGCGACTCCCGAGTAACGGTCTGTGTTTGTCCCTCGCTGCATTTCGCGTTCTGCAAGGAAGAGAGGATCAATTCCATTGGCCTAGGAATAGATTCAATTCCATTTAACCCTAAATCAATTTTGGGTGACTTACAATTGCGGAGTGGCATATGAACAGAGATGGCTTTCGCCTGCCAAGGCCGTACCCCAGTCCCACCGAGACTCTATTTTGACTTTTGATTCCACCGACCGATCCTGAGCTATGAACCCGCAGATTTTCTATATTGAAACGAAAAACAATCAGCTACGTTAATTTTCTCGATTCGGTTAACTATGAAAAATCCAACGGGACAAAGGGAGAAAATAACAAGGAGCTGAGGAGAAAACTTACTATTGTTGTTGAGCGAGAGCGAGAGCGGAGAAGCTCGGAGAACAGACGCCGCCATAGCCATGGCTAAGCAGCTTAGACGGGAGAGGAGAAAGCGAAGAAGCAGATAGATTTATTGTTCCGATAGCTCACGCCTACATAGAGCTCCTTTGTCAACTTGCATCCCATCACGAAACGCCACGTGGGAATATTTCCATCATTTTAAGTTTCGGGTCCTCGATTTGTTTTATAATTAAACAAATGTCCCGACTCAAATCACAAATATGACAATATATAAGGCTCATTTGCAAAATAAGATAATTATATCATCATCCTCCCCGGCGAGACAGTGAGATAATCACCCACCTCTGAATGATGATGGCCTTGTCTCCGTCGTCTCCTCCATGTCTGAGTAATCTCTCTTTATCGCCTTCTCCTCATCCCTTTTCTCGGCAAAGCGACATCCTCGTTCCTCGCTTACGGCCTTTAGTATTCGCTGGCTTCCGCAGACATCAGCTGCCAAGGCCGAGCGCGCTCAGGGAATGGCGGGAGTACGACGACGCTGTCAAGAGAAAAGATCTCGCCGGAGCTCTCAGATTCCTCAAATCCATCGAAACCGATGAAGTGCGCGACGTTCCGATAAGGGCGGATCAGTTAAGCGTTTTGGGAGCACTTGAATTGGAGAGGGATTGGCAGGTTTTAGATGCGTGTTTGAATGCAGATGATATGAGACTTGTTGGGAGTGCGTTTAGGTTTCTCAGGGAGAGAGGTCTATTGCCCAACTTTGGCAAATTGAGCAGTATTGGTTTGTACTCTGCTTTAGCCCATTCTCCATTGTCTCCCTCCCTCACTCTTTCAACTAATTGAATCGTTTTCTTCTGTATTGCAGTTTTGGAGGGCGCAAGAGAGGTCACACCTACTCTTCTCAAGTCTGCAACTGGCTTGGAAGGTCTGCAGCTGAATTTTTCTCAGCTTTGATTACTCAAGTGGAAACTTATTTTGAGTCTCAATTTTGATTAGTGACTAAACTTGCACCCAAGAAGTGGGGTCTTTCCGGTGGCTCTAGCCTTGCTCTGGCTGCTTTTCTGGGTGGAATCTCCTATCTTCTTTCTCAGGAGATTGATCTGCGCCCAAACCTTGCTGTTATTTTGGGTCTAGCTTTTGTGGATTCCATTCTTCTTGGTGGTACTTGTTTAGCCCAAATATCATGCTACTGGCCTCCACACAAGCGTAGAATCATAGTTCATGAAGCGGGTCATCTTCTTGTCGGTAAGATTTTGCTATGTTTATAAACTTTCTTGCCCGTTCTGTGGCTAACAGTCCTAGCATCTCTGTCGTGTAGCATACCTCATGGGCTGCCCAATCCGTGGTGTGATATTGGATCCGATCGTTGCCATGCAAGTGGGGGTTCAAGGCCAGGTAGTATTCACTATTCACTCTAGTATTTTGATAGTGTATCTTGTAGTGTGCTATGATTCTATACACCTTTTAGCTACAAAGGAAACCAAGAACAGTAACGGAGTTGGATCCTCTTGTGTTTCTCTAGGCTGGAACTCAGTTCTGGGATCAAAAGATGGAGAGTGAGATTGCCGAGGGGCGACTTAGCGGTAGCTCATTTGATAGGTAACTGTCAGTAATGAAGGTGTACTACTTTCCCTGTGATTCACATGCCTGATGGTGCTTCAGTTTCTCTTAGGTATAGCATGGTACTTTTTGCTGGTATTGCAGCTGAAGCGCTAGTTTATGGTGAGGCTGAAGGAGGGGAGAATGATGAAAATCTCTTCAGGAGCATCTCAGTCCTTCTGGAACCACCGTTATCCGTGGCTCAGGTCATCTTATATCTCATGTGACATGTCAGTGTTTTTCTTGCACAGATTGCTAAGCGTTATGGTTCTGTACGTTTGATTAAACAGATGTCGAATCAAGCCAGGTGGTCCCTTCTACAATCTTACAATCTGCTCAAGTGGCACAAGGCGGCACATCGGGCCGCTGTAGAAGCTCTCCAAGTGGGAAGTCCTCTTAGCATTGTGATAAGAAGGATTGAGGAAGCCATGTCTCCAAGCAGATGATTGAAGCACCAACAATTTCCAAATAAGTTAAGGATTTATTCACTTACGGAGATGTTGAGGGCGAGATAGTATACTTCTTTTGCGTTATTAATACGTGTTTCAAGGTTTTAGAGGAATAGGAGCCAAGCTTAAAGATGCGATCACATAAAAGCTGTATAGTTGCATTCTTGTGTCTAACTCTTGTATAAATTCTAAGCATAAAGTCTGGCTATTACAAGCAGTGACCTCTATCACTCACTCTAGTTGTTGATTAGTTTTAATGCTGATTAAAAGAGAAACTTGCATTGCCATAGATGATAGATGTAGAGCATATGGAATATATTAATATATACCATTGCAAAAGAGCACACTAGAAATGGAAAATGGCAGACAAGATGAAGGCAGTGTTGGGTTGGTTACTTGAGACTGCAAACCCAACAATCCCTATCAAAGGAAAAGCAGAGCTACCTTTCTACGATACAGCCAGACTATTATTTAACTAAGATTTGAGAAAAGGACAAATATTCAAGAGTGATGTGATTCACAATCATTCATGGTGTTGGTCTGGTGGATTCCCCTGGGGCCAGGGCATCATCTGGTTCTGCGACTGCGGCTGCTGCTGCAAGTAATAGTAAGGCGCTGGTAGTGGCATGGTGCCTTTGGTGACCCCTAAGCCTTCCTCTTTGAGCTCGTCCCTGGGGATTATGTCCACCAAGAAATCAAAGACGTCAGTCCTTGAAATGGCAGCGGCGATGTCGTTCTTCTGCAAGGTCCTCCTCTTGTTCTCCTCGGTGTGGATCCAAGCACGCAGGGTAAGCTCGAGGATGAACATCTCACAGGCCTTGGCGAAAATGACAGGGGCCTCCGCTGAGATCATACGCACGTCTTCATCGGCTTTCATGATCTTCTTGATGCGAGCAAGGGGAAGGGTGTGGTTCTTGAAATCGGTGGTCTGCTCGATCTCTTGCATTCGGTTAGCCCAGAAGATGCCGAGCTGCTGCTGCTGTTGTTGCTGCTGCTGCTGGTGGAAGTGGTTGGCTTGCTGGAAGGCCATATGCGTTGCAGTTGCGTTGGAAGAGGAGATTGCACGAGGAGGTGCATAGTCCATCGCTCCCTGTTGCGCCTGGGCTTCTTCTGACTGCTCCATCAAGAATGCTTCTTCACAACTGCAACAGAAAGACACAACCAAGAGTGCATTTGAGCAGCAATTATATACTACTAGATTCCAAAGTTGGGGATTAACTATGCATCAAAAAAAGCTTGGAAAGAAAGACTCTAAGCGCATGCATGCCGGGATTAAACTCAGGGATGATGCTGCTTCACATCGGCTTGTTAAACACGGAATTTGCGAAGCAACGCAGCATAAGCAAATTGAGCTACTAATAAAGAAACAGGAGAAAGAAACAATCGAAACAACGAAACAAAATTAGAAGAAGAAGAAGAAGAAGAAGAAGAAGAAGAAGAAGAAGAAGAAGGTGAGAGAGAAGAGAAGAGAAGAGCAGAGGACTAGGCTCATAGAAACAGAAAATGGAAGAGAGACCTACCACCACCAGTGACTGAGTGAGATCTCTTGCTCTCACTCTCTCTCTCTGAAGAAACCGAAATTCTTGAACTTAGAACTAAAAGTAAGAAGATGGAAGGAGTCGCCGGTAGCTTTTTATTTAATTATGGAAGAAGCGTTTCTGGTGGTATCCGACACGTGTCGACAATGCGGGGTTCTGAGGTAAGGGGAGTGCACCCCACTGCCACCTGTGCCCTTTTCATTGGGTATCATCGCTAATTCTAGAAATGTCTTTTTTTTTTTTTAATTCTAGAAAAAGTCGGGGGAACACGTGACGTACGCGTGGGTAAGGTCATTTTATTATATGTAAAAGATTTATAGAAGCGGAAGCTACAGCCTACATGTCACATGAAACATGATGGATGGTCGTCTCTGTCGCAGTTTCCCGATTTCCCGAAGCAATGTTTTATTAGCTATAGGCTATAGCCTTGATTAATTTTTGCTTCCAAAGTTCCAATTCGTTTACCTTTTTTTTGTTGGGTGCAAAAACTAGTCATTCTCATTTACAATATGTTACTCTGGATAATTTAATTTGGGCATATTGTAATGGTTGAAGATATTATGCATCAGTTTACTCAAAACTGGATACAACACTCATCATGCATTAATTCTGATTTCTGACCATGCATATTCATAGACATACATCTCCGACCAAAGTAAAGTCATCCAAGTAAGTTTGGTTGTCCATAAAGTTGAACCACTCCTTGTACTCCTCATTGTTATGACTAGGCACAGGCGAGTTTGATTCAACCAGCTGCGTCCACAAGTCAAATTCTCCGTTTATTTCTTCAAATTCGCATGGCTGGAGATGATCAAATGATTGTGGTTTGGTCACCAGATCTTCGCTTGTATTCTGAAACAACTCCGTTGAAATGTGAGCCTCGTGGTGATGAAGAAGCGAGTCTAGTGGAAACAGCATTTCCTTGTTTTGAAGATATGCGGAGGTTATATCA
This sequence comes from Microthlaspi erraticum, assembly GCA_902728155.2. Lineage (NCBI taxonomy): Eukaryota > Viridiplantae > Streptophyta > Magnoliopsida > Brassicales > Brassicaceae > Microthlaspi > Microthlaspi erraticum. The sequence goes on from CACVBM020001055.1 coordinate 71,095, forward strand.
TCAGAGTCGTCATGGTCGAGAAGGAGTTGGATCTCGTGGAGTTCATTAGCCTCCTCACAAAGCTCTTGCTTTGTGTCCATGCACTTGTCGTGAAGATGAGACGAAGACGGCGAGTCTCGGCTCTCGTAATTCTCTTCTTCGTGAACGATGGCACAATTCTTGTCGTGATCGGTTTGATCATGAGTGCAAGAGATGGATGAAGAAGAAGAAGAGGAGGAGGGAGATGAATTGGGAGAGATTCGTTTCTTGAGATGAGTGTTCCACACGTTTTTGATCTCATTGTCGGTTCTTCCAGGCAAGAAAGACGCGATCTTTGACCACCTGATCAGATTTATCAAATTAATCTCTACGTACGTTATATATATGTTATCTTATTACAAATTGCAAGGAAGATATATGTTAGCTAGGCCAAGGTATATGTATACAAACTTGTTTCCAAGGGTTTGGTGGAAGTGGATGATGGCATCTTCCTCCTCTTTGGTGAAGTTGCCTCGCTTCACGTCCGGTCTCAGATAGTTTATCCATCTCAGCCGGCAACTCTTGCCACATCTCATCAGTCCTATATCATTCATTTACATTTAATCATCAACATTCCGAACTAATAATACTCTATGTCTATATGTATACTTTTACTGAAACGAGCATGCATGCATGTCATCGAGAGAGAGAGAGAGTGAGAGGGACAAAGATCACTGACCAGCTAGCTTGGGAAGAGATCTCCAGTTGTGATGGCCATGTTTCTGAATAAAAGTGATGAGTGTGAGATCTTCTTGAGGGCTCCATGGCCCTCTCTTCACTTTGCTCTTGTCACAGCATGGCGCTCTTCCTTTCCCCATTCTTAATATCGCTCTCTTTCTCTCTCGCTGGCCTTGAGTTTTCCTATCTTTGGGTCTTTGTGCAATTGTGTCTTGATTCTTAGTACGAGCTCCTATATATATATATATGTATATATGTCATAGATATAACCCTTACGTCATATGTTTTCTAATTATCAATTAGAGATTAGTTTTTTTTCACTTCATTCAAGAAAAATATTATTGAAAAATTCTTGCTAATCATTTGAGGCACTTCACTCGGAGACACACCAAAAAGCATGGAATGTACGGATGTGAACGGCAATCTAGCTGATTACGCTTTTTTCTTAATTAGTTATTCATGTGTAAAGTTTGAATAAACACGGAAATATTTAAATAGCTTTATGTCTTTACTCTTTAGATTATATCCAATTTTATAAATAATATATGCAGTAACATTTTGGAGTTTATAATTTCATTTGCCAAGTACAACAAGTCTACTAGTTTTCGCAAAACCAAGTACAAGTCTAGTATTGTAAATTTGAGAGCGGAGAAATTGACGTTTGCGTGTGTGTATAAAAAGCATGTACACAAGGGTCACGCCGCACAAACAAAAAGTAACACCAATTTAAACATAGTAAATATTTCTAACTTAATTCACATCCATCATTGTAGGTTATCATCTGTTTATCTATATGCTTATACTAAATGCTTCTCCATCCGAACCACACATATATATAGCTATAGACCTATAGTCAGTTGTGAGATTGGGTTTAATTTCAAGCTAACACTGTGGGATTCGCTCTCTGACTAATTAACATCCGTGAAACCTACATGAGATGACGATTATTTATCTGGTTAAACCCCATTTAAGGCTCATCGCCTGTAATCCAAACCCCATTTCCTGAAATTTTATAACATCAAAGATCGATGTCGACGATGTGCATGAGAATTCCTTCTAGAACTCAAAGTTTGACACGAAGCTGCACATCCAAAAAATGACATTGACATGATAAATAATCTGTAACTGCGTAGAAAATAAATTATGGTGCATTGATCAATATAATAATATAGTTGATCAAATCATAAAGCGGTGTTTTTCTTATAAATTAAAATATGGCATGGCATGGTTAGACTTCAAACCCACGCCACCAGGCTCTGATTCAAGATTGTTCAAGAACCCATTGTCATCGATCCGTATATACTTATCTACTTCATTTAAACACGTAAGTATGTCATTTTATATTTTTAATAAAAAGGCATTGTCATTTTATTATATAGGCTTTATGCATGATGATGTACTAAAATAGCAATTCCTATTTCTTGTCGTCTTATTTTATTAAGTGGAGTTAAATGTGTTATGAGGTCATCTTCTTAGCAATTAAGTACTAAATAATTGTCTTGAAGTACGAGTATAATCCATGCCTCCCACCTCCGTATCAAAATCAGCATACGTACTTCTTTTTTTGTACGTACGTACATACGGATACATACATCTATTGATATATTCCCTCCGTTTTAAATTAGTTGTCATTTTGGCAAAATGAATCTGTAAATATTTGAACGTATCTGGACATGTTTTGCATTGTAGATATGTCCAAATATTTGCAGATACATTTTGCCAAAACGACACCTAATTTGAAACGGAGGGAGTATTAGACTAAAGATTGGACATAAAGTTAAGTCTAAAAACGTGACCTAACATGTGGGTCTAGAGATATATAATAAATAATATAAACATGAAACTTATAATGATTGGCAATTACGTATAAATAGATAGTATATAACAATTTATTATATTTTTTCGAGTGGTCAACTTGCAATGACGTAATTAATATTATAAGTAAACAAACATAGAGGAAATGAAGAGCTTGTGTGTAAATTGTAATGTTTAGCACTTGTTCCTCGCGACGTCGTGTTACTTGTGCAACTCTACACGAGCCGGCCTTCGACTCTGCACGCGTACGTGTTTTGGTCCGTTAAAAAATATCCACCACCAACGTTATCTAATGATTTATCAGATTATCAGAGTAATCGAGCTTTAGCTTATTTGAATACCTCTAAATCTCTAATATATTCATTGTGGTAGTTTTTTTATATAAAAAATATGTGTTACGTACTTACTTTTGTTTTAAAGCTGACGACTTTATTGTTTTGACAATGAAATATGTTTTAGAAATGGTTACACGGAATACTGTTTACAAAGAAAAAAAATTTGTAATAACACCGAACAATCGATAATCAAGCATTCAAGCAAGAGAGGAAAAGGATACGAAGTTATAATAATTACAGTTAGACTTAGCAACGAATCAAGGATTAAGAAGGTGCCGTTCAGAGGAAAATAATCTGAAGCCGTGGAACCAAATAGCTTGAGAAGTGGAAGCTTAAAGATTACGTCAAACCCAAGATAGATAAACTTAGACAACATAAAAGACTTGTTTCCATGAGTTGAGAATAACAAACTATGAATAAATTAGAGTGGAAAGGTTAAAAAGTGAACCTTCACTAGTATGGTGAATCTTCAATTCAACCTATATACATACTACTGGTTACTTGATACGTACGATAGCGCAGCAGGAAAATGGGCTTTTCAGTTTAAAAGGGATCAGGAAACATTGTTTGCACAGAGAGCCCAATATGGACGATCAAGGCGTGGAACAGAAAATGGACTTGGGCCCACTCCACCCATGGACCTTCGAGGGTATTTTGGTAAATAAGAGTGTGATGAAACCTTTTGAGTTGATAAGCTAGCTAGCTCATCGTCATCTTCGACCAAATCTAGTCATATACCGCCAAATCTAGAAGACATGCACATAAATCATATATTTAGAAAGATTGCTTTCGTCAGACATCCGTTGACCTACTCATATTGATTGCATCAAGTTTTGTGGATATATTATTCTTCTACTAGCTAATCGTATTCGTATTCGTATTCGTATTCAACGGTGACATAAACAGCTTTGAAAATGAAGCAGCTGCTGACATGAGGATAAGTAGTAAAGGACAAATTAGCAGAACTGTCTTGGTCAACGGTTCAATTGATCCACCTCGTTTGAAGCCGGTTCCGGTTCCAAATTAGCAGTTTTGTTTCTTTTCTGAAATGGGGGCATACACTTCAATCCACCATTAATTATTTTTTAGTTTAAGAAAGTATATGATTTAACCACTAATGATGAATAGCGTGGTTGAAGGAGAGCGTTCAGACACTTTTTTTTTTTTTTTTTTTTTCTAACAAAAGACCAAATAGCCAAAAAGATAAACCCACATGGTGGAATTGGTCATGGTCACATACAGTTTTATTTGAAAATAAATAAGAACTAGTATAGTAAAATAATAGCAAGACGACCACGCACGCTAGTTTTAAAAGTTAAGCCCAAAATCAGAGATGGCGAGTTTAGTCAAGTTGGCTTGTCTGCTCTGCCTCTGCTTCTGGATCCGTCTCTCTGACGACGATGCCGATGCCGAGGTCTCTGAATCTCTCAGTCGCAGTTTGGTTCGTGTCCATGTCTTGTTTCTTTCATTTGGTTCGACCACAGAACCAGACCACAGCCACTACTGATCCCGACGAAGGTCCTCCATTATACTTGCTAAAATAAAACAAAATCGTGCTTCACTTCCCTTAGTTTTTTCAAAATTAGCAAGATCACATCATGTACCCATTTTTGGCAATTTTGATATTTATTAGTTTTCAGGTTCAAAAAGACTTAATTGATGAGAGTTAAGACGATGATGATGATGACAAGTTATACATATATAGAGCGGACTCTTATTATTCACAATAGGAAGAAGATGGAGAAGAAAGTAAGCTAAGCTAACATAACCTTTGTAATTTGTATTGTGTGGAAATGAAAGCCAGCTCGGGCGTTGAACAAGATGTTCGCGACTTGGAAGATAACAGCGACGGACGCATGGAACATCAGCGGCGAGCTGTGCAGCGGAGCGGCCATCGAAGACAGCGTGAGCATCGACAACTTAGCCTTCAACCCTCTCATCAAATGCGACTGTTCTTTCCTCGGCTCCACCATCTGCCGCATCATCGCTCTGTACGTTTCCTTTCATTTCATTTCCGTCTTCCACCTGTTCGACGCATTGCCCCACCCACCCACTCTCATGTTTGAAATATACAACTACTGCTGTACGTTGTGTGTGTGTGTGTGTATCTCAGGAGGGCTCGTGGTATGGACATTGCCGGACCAATTCCCGATGAGCTCTGGAGTCTCGTTTACATTTCAAATCTGTACGCTTTTGCATCACCCTGCTTTCCAATCATTCTTTGCATTCTCCAATTTATTTTCCCGATTTTCTTTCCTCCGCAGGAACCTAAATCAGAATTTCTTGAGTGGTTCCCTGTCTCCTGGCATTGGAAACCTGACTTCCATGCAGTGGATGTGAGGCCTCTCAACCTTTTTCACTCTTTAGGTTTTCCATTTCCCACACAAACATGTGTATGATGAGCATTTCCATTTCTTTCTTCTTATTAGGACTTTTGGGGCCAATGCATTGTCCGGACCTGTTCCCAAAGAAATCGGACTTCTCACTGATTTAAGATCTCTGTAACTACTTTCTCATCCCCTTTTCCTTATATTACTTCTCGCCCATAGTATTTTATTTATTTATTAGCTCTCTTTCTCCAGAGCCATTGATATGAACAATTTCTCCGGCTCTCTACCACCTGAGATTGGCAACTGCACCAGGCTTGTCAAAATGTAAGTTTCTGCAATGCTTTGCTGTTCCATTCAACTTTTTTAGTATTTCCAGCCTCAACACTCCTTCGCTTTTCTGATAGGTACATTGGAAGTTCAGGACTTACTGGTGAACTTCCTTCATCTTTCGCCAATCTTGTGGACTTGGAGGAAGCGTAAGACTTGTATCTTGTTATATACAGTATTGCATCTGCCAATGGCAGCTCATTTTGAAACATAAGCATCTTCATAACTTCGGATTGACTTTTTTCTTCTTTTTTTTCTCATGTCATTTCAGTTGGATTAATGATATCCATCTTACAGGTCAGATACCAGACTTTATAGGAAATTGGACCAAACTTACTACTCTGTGAGAAATTTCATACTGCAGCTCTTCAATCTTATTTCTTTGTTTTATGCTATCTCAAATTCTTTATCTACGGATAGAGCCGGTTTTAACAATCAAACACTTGATGTTACACTATTCTATATACTCAAGGCTTTACTCTCAACGTTTCACACGTGCTTTGGTGTAGGAGAATTCTGGGGACTAGTTTGAGTGGTCCAATTCCATCTACATTTGCAAACTTAATTTCGTTAACAGAACTGTAAGTGCTGGATCTATGTTCTCTTCTCCTTCACTTTTCAGCTTCTTCTTTCTCTCCACACTGATAGACATCCAATATGCAGGAGATTAGGTGAAATATCCAATAGTAATTCTTCTCTTCAATTCATCCACGGCATGAAATCTCTGAGTGTCCTGTAAGGACTTCTTTCACCTTTTCCTAATCTTGATGGACTTTTGAACTCCTTCAGCTCTTCCCTTTCCCCTGTATTCTTTTGACATTTTTAGATATCATGCAGAGTATTACGGAACAATAATCTCACAGGCACAATACCTTCCAATATTGGAGATGACTTTCAGCTGCGACAACTGTAAGTATGTGACCAAATGTTATTCCGGATCTTAAGATGATGCTCAAAAATTGCCCTATGCATTCTTTGTTACTAAACTGAGATGATATCCTTTCTTACATAAAGCACCTAGACCCAATATAACTTCAAGTAATCTACTTTATTTTCTCTCCAGTGATTTGAGTTTTAACAACCTAACTGGGCAAATTCCAGCTTCACTTTTCAACTCAAGGCAACTTACTCACTTGTAAGAATATATTCTTTTTCTCCCGTAACATGCTCTTGTTCAAACTTTTCTGGTTAACCAAGTATAAATGTTGTTACCTTCATTTAGGTTTCTTGGAAATAACAAGTTGAGTGGTTCCTTACCCACGCAAAAGAGTCCCTCTCTTAGCAATCTGTGAGTAGCAGATATATGTATCTTCTCTCCGAGTACCATCTACACCTGTCAACTTATTTTAAAGTGCTTTATGTGCAGAGATGTGTCATACAACGATCTAGCAGGGAATCTTCCTTCTTGGGTTCGCCTACCACACTTGCAACTGTATGTTCGGGAACTATGTGCTTAGATTTCAAGGCACAGAATTAACTGTTTTGCTGAAACAAAGCCTTTTTGTGTGTTACTCTGCAGTAACCTGATTGCCAACTACTTTACAGTGGGAGGTTCGAACAGAAGGTAAAATTCGTCAATCTTGCGCTCTTCATAAATCTACATGATTTCTATTTATCAAGCATACAAATGTTTATCTACATGCCATATTTCTCATATAGTACTGTTTCTTCTTTTCTAAAAGGGTTTTTCCCGGACTGGACTGCCTCCAGAAGAATTTCCGCTGTAATCGAGGGAAAGGAGTATGTAAGTGTATCTAAATGGTGTTTTGAAACTTATTTCAGTTTTGGCGTTGACAATGTTAGGATTCATATATTAGAGAATACGTTGGTTAAGATGCGTCTCTCTTCCAGATTTCAACTTTTCGGTCAACTGTGGAGGCCCGGATATCAGGTCCAGTAGTGGAGCACTGTATGAGAAGGACGATGGGGAGCTTGGACCAGCTTCATTTTTCGTAAGTAAAACGCAGAGATGGGCAGTCAGCAATGTAGGACTGTTTACTGGGAGTAACAGTAATCAATACATAGCTACTTCAGCTACACGATTCGCAAACACTCGGGACTCCGAACTTTTTCAATCAGCGAGGCTCTCTGCATCTTCTCTAAGGTATTTCGGACTGGGGCTGGAAAATGGAGGCTATAGTGTAACGGTTCAGTTTGGTGAAATACAAATACAAGGTTCTAATACCTGGGGAAGTCTTGGAAGGCGACTTTTCGACATTTATGTCCAGGTCTCTACTACTTTCACTGAGCTTCCGGCCATATTCTTTCAAACGCTGACTTCTTCTTGTCTGTGAATTAATAATTTTGTTTTTGCGAAATTAAATGAACATGAAAATATGCACGTGGTAACATCTTGAATAAGAGAGAGGAAATCCTTGGCATATAAGATATTTGTTTGTATCAAATGTCTGGTGTATAGACTTCGTTCAAGATGCAGCATTATAAGGCTCAACTTTTCATGAAATCTCTTCTCTCTGAAACGGTTTCAGATGTTTGATTTCCTTTTGTTTTTCAGGGGAAACTTGTTGAAAAGGATTTTGATATGCACAGAACGACAAACGGTTCTACTGCCCGGGTAATCCAAAGAGTATATAAAGCAAATGTAACTGAAAATCACATAGACATTCATCTTTTCTGGGCTGGAAAAGGGACATGTTGTATTCCTGCTCAAGGGACTTATGGGCCGTTAGTCTCAGCTATCAGTGCAACGCCAGGTAAACACCAAAGACTTTCATTATCTTGGGTAGAGTCAAATGTCTCTTCTCACTACCTGCTTTTGCTCTCTGCAGATTTCGTACCTACTGTAGATAATAAGATGCCCTCGAAATCCAAGACAAAAATTGGTATCATTGTAGGGGCCACTTTAGGAGCAGTAATGGTAAGTATCTTGGTGATTGCTATCATTTTAATCATCCGTCGGAAAAGAAAAAGGGCGGCTGATGAAGAAGGTAAAGAAAGAGTCTTAATTAAGCTGTGGCAGTAATATTAAAGTCGAATGGTGAACAACTGTAACCTTCAAGCTGGCTCTTTACAACTAAATATTCGTATGCAGTGCTACACAGTCTGGACATAAGGCCCTACACCTTTACTTACTCAGAACTCAAAACTGCAACTCAAGATTTTGATCCTTCCAACAAGCTTGGGGAGGGAGGATTTGGACCTGTTTTCAAGGTAAGACCCTTTGCAGAATGTGATGAAACGATAGTGTAATACAAGGTTATGTAATTTCTCCGTTCGTTGTATTCTAAGAATATCGAGTGGTACAGGGAAAACTGAACGACGGAAGAGAGATAGCCGTGAAGCAATTGTCAGTTGCATCGAGGCAAGGCAAAGGTCAATTTGTTGCGGAGATTGCCACTATATCAGCAGTTCAGCATCGCAACCTTGTAAAACTGTATGGATGCTGCATTGAGGGAAACCAGCGTATGCTTGTATATGAATACCTGTCAAACAAAAGTCTAGATCAAGCTCTCTTCGGTATGCTTATGAACAATTTTAGTTAAAAAGCCACCAGTAATTGTCTCTTACAGAGTTGCATGACTGTCGCAGAGGAAAACAGCTTGCAGCTTGGTTGGTCAGAGCGTTTGGAGATATGCTTGGGAGTAGCAAAAGGATTAGCATATATGCATGAGGAGTCGAGCCCTCGAATAGTGCATAGGGATGTGAAGGCAAGCAATATTCTGCTGGACTCGGATCTGATACCAAAAATCTCAGACTTTGGGTTGGCCAAACTGTTTGATGATAAGAAGACGCACATAAGTACCCGAGTTGCAGGGACAATGTAAATAAAAACGATTTGTATTGTGTGTCAAATGGGTTTTAAGGATAAAAGACTAACGACTGGTGTTGCTGATTGTTACAATGCAGAGGATATCTGTCACCAGAATACGTGATGCTTGGACAGCTGACGGAGAAGACGGATGTGTTTGCCTTTGGCATAGTGGCTCTGGAAATTGTCAGCGGAAGGCCCAACTCCTCTCCGGAAATGGATGACGACAAACAATACCTTCTCGAATGGGTGGGTATCTAATCTTACTTATTATATATGATCGGTGAAAGGAAAGGAAATGTAGCGTAACGTTCGTTGTCTTTTTGTTCTGTATTTGACAGGCATGGAGGCTACACCAAGAGAATCGTGACGTGGAAGTGGTGGATCCGGAGCTAACAGCGTACGAGGAGGAAGAAGTGAAACGTGTGATAGGGGTAGCGTTCTTGTGCACACAAACAGATCATGAGATACGGCCAGCAATGTCACGAGTGGTGGGGATGCTGACAGGGCATGTGGAGGTAACGGAAGCCAATGCGAAGCCAGGGTACGTGTCTGAGAGAACATTCGAGAATGCAATGAGCTTCATGAGTGGTTCAACGAGCTCGAGCTGGATATTGCCTGACAACAATCCTTCCAAGTCCCAAGTTGAACATGGACGAGGACTTGATGAAACTTGAGACATGTAGCTTTATTTATTTGGCTTGTAATCTTATCTCACAGTTTAACAAACAATAAAGAGGAAGCGTGGTGTGGTTGTGCTTGGTAAATGAATGAAACATACAGACTCTCTCTCTACCTCAAGTCTCTCATCTTCATATGCAAACTGATAGCAACACGAGGAGCAGCAAACCTTTGTCCCCTGACTGAATATTTAGTACACATATTTGGTCCCATTTTTCTACATTATATTATACTTTCCCTAGAACAAGGTGGTGGTGCTGGTGCTGGTTGCAACTTTCAACACAGCCGCCATTGTTGAAGTCGACGGAGGCGCGTGCACTCCAAAGAAAGGATTAGCGTGTTGGTCCTTTAATTAATGAGAGGAGCATTAGTTAATTCAAATTAAGCAAAACGCATATTTTCTCTACAAAGTCAAACACATAATAAACACCATGGTAATACTACTAGTTTAGTCGTATCCCCTGCTAGTCGTGTTTTTGGTGTTGTTGAAAGCATCATCCGTCTTTCTCTCTCTCTCTCTCTCTCTCTTTCTCACATCGACGATGCTCAGGCTCCGGTGGTCTCTCTGTCTGCTCCTCGCCGTGTTGTGTATTTCCGGTTCGGTTGACCGGGTTGGAGCTCAAAACCGAACCGGAGCCACTACTGATCCCGAAGAAGGTGTGTCTGTCTGACTTGACCAACAATCGATAATTTGATTGGATTGTAGGCTGTGTGCATATATTGTAGCTAGGCCTTAAACGAGTCTGCTTCCTTGGTTCGGATCCTAATTTTGATAAAACCGATGATGCATCGCTATCATAAGAGCGTATTTCTATTTTTGTTTCTAATAATCCCGGTTTAGTTTCGATTAGGCTCCATATGGTTCGCGAGTACTGTAATTAGTGTGTATTTTGTTGACATATATGATGCGCTGATAAACATGAAACAGCGCGAGCTTTGAACGCCATCTTCGCGGCTTGGGGGAGGCGGGCGCCGGCGGATTGGAACATCAGCGGCGAACTCTGCTCCGGCGCCGCCATCGAAGACAGTGTGACAGACACAAACCCAGCCTACAACCCTCTTATCAAATGCGACTGCAATTTTGTCAACTCCACAGTCTGCCGCATCACCGTCCTGTACGTCATTGCTTATCGCATCTGTTGCTTCTTTGTCATTACCTTGCTTATCCACTTCTCTCCTCTCCTCATTTGTTACTTCTTTGTGTAATTATATGCAGCAAGGTTTATGCGTTGGAAGTTGTAGGCCCTATTCCTCCACAGCTCTGGACTTTGCAATACCTCACCAATCTGTATTCACAAATCACAACCATCTTATCTTATCGATTGCTTCGCTTTCACACCTTTCCCTGTTGAGAATGTTGTCACTTGAATTGTGTTTCTCAGGAACTTGGGTCAAAATGTTCTCACAGGCTCCCTGCCTCCTGCTGTTGGAAATCTGACTCGAATGCAATACATGTAACCTTCCTTGTTCCAAGTCACACACATGTTTGCAAATCCCTAACATCTCTCATCTCTCACCCTCCAATTGCTGCTTTTTTTGTCAACTAGGACTTTTGGGATCAATGCACTGTCTGGCCCTGTTCCTAAGGAAATTGGTTTGCTTACGGATTTAAGATCCCTGTAAGCTTCTCTCTCCACCTTTTTCTCTTCGATTTTGATGCTTGCTTGCTTGCTTCCTTCCTTCCTTATACCTATCTCTTGATTATTCTGCAGTGGGATTAGTTCCAATAACTTTTCCGGCTCTATACCACCTGAGATTGGGACTTGTACAAAACTAGAGAAACTGTGAGTGTATCTGTCATTCATGTATTCCTTTCCTGTTTACATGAAAGCTTAACCTTCAAACTCATCTTGTGTTTCACCAACAACTAAAAACTGTTGCCTTTATTAATGATTTGTTGCAGGTACATAGGAAGCTCAGGACTCAGAGGGGCAATTCCTTCATCATTTGCTAGTCTTGTGGACCTGCAAGACGCGTAAGATTTTATTGAATTCCCATATAAGTTTTGTTTCTCTTTGGACTTCTACTTACTGTTTACTTTACCATTTTCTTTCTGTCTCTCACCAGCTGGATTACGGATCTCGAAGTTACAGGAAGGATACCAGACTTTATAGGACAGTGGACCAAACTTACTACCTTGTAAGATGTTTCCATTTTTCTTATTTTATTTTTACAGAATAATGGACTTGTTCCACAGCTCTTGTTTTTATCCTTTCTCTGTTAATTGGAGAATTCTATGACTATTTTTAAATTTGGGAATCAAGTAATCAACGATCGTTACATGTTCCACTGCAGGAGAATTTTTGGAACTGGTCTGAGTGGTCCGATACCGTCCTCTTTTTCCAACTTAACTTCTTTGACAGAACTGTATGTGTTGTTGCATTGGTCTCAGGATCATTTTTGTTAACTCTTTCTTTCGCTCTCTTTTCCTCCTCCCTCCACATAGTCAATCAATAACCACTCCTTTTCTAAATTAATGTAGGAGGCTTGGTGATATATCCAATGGAAGCTCTACCCTTGAATTCATCAAAGACATGAAATCTCTAAGTACATTGTAAGGCAACTTCGATTCAACTTCTTATCCTATTCATGATCAGATTGATGTATTGCTGAGCTGTTTCTCTCTCCTCCGTGTATTTAATATTTATAATATATGTCGCAGAGTATTGAGGAACAGCAATCTCACTGGGACGATACCATCTACTATCGGAGAATTCTCTAATTTGCAGCAAGTGTAAGTACATATGTCAGTGAGTTTCCCCAAATGTTCTGAAACCTGTTTTTGTAAGAGGAGTGAGAGGATTTCTGAAAGTCACCGACAAAATGATCCAATTGCTGATAAAATCATTTCTTATTTTTCCTCATCCATTGCTCAGCACAAATGGTTTAATTTGTCTACTTAACTTGGTGTCTGTGTTTTCCAGTGATTTAAGCTTCAACAAACTACATGGACCAATTCCGGCTTCACTTTTCAACTTAAGTCGACTTACTCACTTGTAAGATGATATGTTTTCTACTTGTTTTGGGTCTTTGTGTACAATTACAGTACCTTGAGAATCGTGGGAAAACGCTCATGTCTTCAAATTAGGTTTCTGGGAAACAACACGTTGAATGGTTCTTTGCCCACTCAAAAGAGGCAGACTTTGAGCAATATGTGAGTGACAAAGTCTTTTATAATTCATTGGAGGGTTTGTTAACAGATCCTCTCATATAGACTCAAATTTTGTACACCTGTTACTCTTGGTGACGAGGAATACTTGCCAAGATAATCAGGAAACAGTTTTGGAATAACATTCTGTAGATCCTAATTATTGTTCTTTTCTACTGACAGAGATGTGTCGTACAATGATTTGTCTGGAGATCTTCCTTCATGGGTCAGCTTACCAAACTTGAAACTGTAAGTAAACTACCACTGTATCACACTACTTATGTTCAAGTTGTTTTTCAATCTTAGAAATATTTTCCTCGTGTATATTCATTAGGCTTCTTCATGTCCAGCATAAAGCTTCCTTTTTGTAAGAACTATTTATTATAATCATAACAAACTTGTATGTTTATTTGTGCAGAAACCTAGTTGCTAACAACTTCACCTTGGAAGGTCTTGACAATAGGTGATTTTGTTATAATTATTTGCTTGAAAGAGTAATTAATACAATATATATATATATGTAAATTATTGATGCTTTTTGTTAACGGATAGCTCTTTTCTTTTCTTTTTTCCTGCAAAAGGATGCAAGTATTAACGACTTGTCATTTCTTTTTGTTAAAAGTGTTTTATCAGGACTGAGATGCCTGCAGAAGAATTTCCCCTGCAATCGAGGCAAAGGAATATGTAAGTGTAAACAAAGATAAATCCTCATAACTGTTCTCCTCCTTCTCCATGTGCTATGACCTATGAGCAACGACATGAACTTTGCATGTATATACTGTTGTAAAACATTTTTGATTTATGATTTTCTCTATTGACTGGTCTCTAGATTCTGAATTTTCGATCAACTGTGGAGGCCCACAAATACGGTCTGTTAGCGGAGCAGTATTTGAGAGGGAGGACGAGGAACTTGGACCAGCTTCATTTGTCGTGAGTGATGTTAGGAGATGGGCAGCCAGTAGTGTAGGGCTTTTTGCCAGCAGTAACAAAAATATATACATAGCTACTTCACAGTCACAGTTTATCAACACTTTGGACTCAGAGCTTTTTCAGTCAGCAAGACTCTCTGCATCTTCCCTAAGGTATTATGGGCTGGGGCTAGAAAATGGAGGCTATACAGTAACACTTCAGTTTGCTGAGATACAAATTCTTGGTTCTATTTCGAACACATGGAAAGGTTTAGGAAGACGACGTTTCGACATTTATGTCCAGGTTTCCAAGTTAACTTGTTGATGTTATTATTATCTTCTTCTAAATTTGATTCTGATGAAATCTAAGATAGATCTCCGTTTTTGCAGGGAAGACTTGTTGAAAAGGATTTTGATGTACGCAGAACAGCTGGTGACTCTACTGTTCGAGCAGTTGAGAGAGAGTATAAAACAAACGTATCAGAAAATTACCTGGAAATTCATCTTTTCTGGGCTGGCAAAGGAACATGTTGCATTCCTATCCAAGGGGCCTACGGGCCATTAATATCGGCAGTCAGTGCAAAACCAGGTATCACAACAACTGGCGAATTCTCTTTTTTTCTTATTTTGCCTGATTTTTATTCTATCTATCTCCGGATGACCAAGTGTTACATATCGATGTTCAGATTTCACACCAACTGTGGGCAACAAGCCACCTTCAAAGGGAAAGAACATGACTGGTACTATTGTGGGTGTTATTGTTGGNCAAACTTGAAACTGTAAGTAAACTACCACTGTATCACACTACTTATGTTCAAGTTGTTTTTCAATCTTAGAAATATTTTCCTCGTGTATATTCATTAGGCTTCTTCATGTCCAGCATAAAGCTTCCTTTTTGTAAGAACTATTTATTATAATCATAACAAACTTGTATGTTTATTTGTGCAGAAACCTAGTTGCTAACAACTTCACCTTGGAAGGTCTTGACAATAGGTGATTTTGTTTTATATTATATAAATTTAATATATATATATATATATATATGTAAATTATTGATGCTTTTTGTTAACGGATAGCTCTTTTCTTTTCTTTTTTCCTGCAAAAGGATGCAAGTATTAACGACTTGTCATTTCTTTTTGTTAAAAGTGTTTTATCAGGACTGAGATGCCTGCAGAAGAATTTCCCCTGCAATCGAGGCAAAGGAATATGTAAGTGTAAACAAAGATAAATCCTCATAACTGTTCTCCTCCTTCTCCATGTGCTATGACCTATGAGCAACGACATGAACTTTGCATGTATATACTGTTGTAAAACATTTTTGATTTATGATTTTCTCTATTGACTGGTCTCTAGATTCTGAATTTTCGATCAACTGTGGAGGCCCACAAATACGGTCTGTTAGCGGAGCAGTATTTGAGAGGGAGGACGAGGAACTTGGACCAGCTTCATTTGTCGTGAGTGATGTTAGGAGATGGGCAGCCAGTAGTGTAGGGCTTTTTGCCAGCAGTAACAAAAATATATACATAGCTACTTCACAGTCACAGTTTATCAACACTTTGGACTCAGAGCTTTTTCAGTCAGCAAGACTCTCTGCATCTTCCCTAAGGTATTATGGGCTGGGGCTAGAAAATGGAGGCTATACAGTAACACTTCAGTTTGCTGAGATACAAATTCTTGGTTCTATTTCGAACACATGGAAAGGTTTAGGAAGACGACGTTTCGACATTTATGTCCAGGTTTCCAAGTTAACTTGTTGATGTTATTATTATCTTCTTCTAAATTTGATTCTGATGAAATCTAAGATAGATCTCCGTTTTTGCAGGGAAGACTTGTTGAAAAGGATTTTGATGTACGCAGAACAGCTGGTGACTCTACTGTTCGAGCAGTTGAGAGAGAGTATAAAACAAACGTATCAGAAAATTACCTGGAAATTCATCTTTTCTGGGCTGGCAAAGGAACATGTTGCATTCCTATCCAAGGGGCCTACGGGCCATTAATATCGGCAGTCAGTGCAAAACCAGGTATCACAACAACTGGCGAATTCTCTTTTTTTCTTATTTTGCCTGATTTTTATTCTATCTATCTCCGGATGACCAAGTGTTACATATCGATGTTCAGATTTCACACCAACTGTGGGCAACAAGCCACCTTCAAAGGGAAAGAACATGACTGGTACTATTGTGGGTGTTATTGTTGGCCTGGCACTTTTGAGCATATTTGCAGGTGTGGTTATCGTCATCATCCGAAAGAGACGAAAGCGGTACACAGATGATGAAGGTATATATGATGTAACACAAACACATCCTTGACCTTGATTAATAATTAGACGTGAATATCATATTTAGAAGGACCGACATTTTTGTTGCAGAGATACTTAATATGGACGTAAAGCCTTACACCTTTACCTACTCTGAACTTAAAAGTGCAACTCAAGATTTTGATCCCTCTAACAAGCTTGGGGAGGGAGGATTTGGGCCTGTTTATAAGGTAAGTCTCATACCAAAATGGACAAAATATCTGAATATACTCATCAGAGGTACAGAGTATAAGTAATACCTTTTTAATATGTTTTGTTTCCAATAACACATGAAACAGGGAAAACTCAGTGATGGAAGAGAGGTAGCAGTGAAGCTGTTGTCGGTGGGATCACGGCAAGGGAAGGGGCAATTCGTTGCAGAAATCGTAGCAATTTCTGCAGTTCAACATCGCAACTTAGTAAAACTGTATGGGTGCTGCTATGAAGGAGATCATCGTTTGCTCGTATATGAATACCTTCCTAACGGAAGTCTTGATCAGGCTCTATTTGGTACGCTAAAAAAACATGATTTTATTGAGCCGTGTGCTTGTGCGCTAAAAAAAAGCACTCATTATGCGCTTGCCATTGATTGCGTTGTTGCAGGGGATAAGCCTTTAAATCTTGAATGGTCAACCCGTTATGAGATATGTTTGGGAGTAGCCAGAGGTCTAGTCTACCTCCACGAGGAGGCGAGGCTTCGCATAGTACACAGAGATGTGAAGGCCAGCAACATTTTGCTCGACTCTCAACTTGTCCCAAAAGTTTCTGATTTTGGGCTTGCAAAACTATACGACGACAAGAAAACCCACATAAGTACTCGAGTAGCAGGGACAATGTAAGTATCCCAAAACCCTTGACTTTTTGTTCTTTGCAAGACAATTATTTATATATGATGTTGTTGTTTGTACGTGCCAATGCAAAAGTGGATATCTTGCGCCAGAGTATGCCATGCGTGGGCATCTAACAGAGAAAACCGATGTGTATGCGTTTGGTGTTGTGGTTCTTGAGCTAGTGAGTGGAAGGCCAAACTCTGATGAGAAGCTGGATGATGAGAAAAGATATCTTCTTGAATGGGTACGTACGTCCTTTGCTTGTTAGATAGAATTTGATTTGATCTACTTCAACCCCTATCGGTTATGAACACAACTTCAACCACGAATAGCAGAAGAATCTGATATGAGTTGTGTACAGGCATGGAATCTACATGAGAAAAGCCGTGAAGTTGAACTAATTGATCATCAGCTGTCTGAATTCAACATGGAAGAAGTGAAACGCATGATAGGCATTGCTCTGCTTTGCACTCAGACATCTCATGCGTTGAGACCATCAATGTCACGAGTGGTGGCTATGCTTGCAGGAGATGTTGAGGTGAGTGATATAACCTCGAAGCCAGGGTACCTAACCGACTGGAGATTTGATGACACAACAAGCTCCTCTCTCAGCGGCTTTCAAACCAAAAACACAGAATCTTTCTCCACGGGCTTTGTGACACCTGGTTCCGAGATTTCACCCAGAAACGCAGACGCTAAGCCAATGCTTGGAACCAAGATCAATGAGGGAAGATGACAAAGACCCACCCTTGTCTATTACAAGTTTATAACTACGTATAGTGTGCCTATAGAGATGTTTGTATATACGAGGATCAATATTTTTCTTCTTTAATGCAATAAAATATCCAAGCTCTTCATTTTGAAGAGACTGATACAGAAGAGAAGAGCTAGAAAAAGAATAGTAGATTGCAAGTCATTGTTGTGTTCCCAAAACCCATAAGAGAATCTTCATTGGTGGGGTATTTCACAAGAATATCTCAAATAGTGTTTAGCGAGCGTAACACCGGGAGGGACCGAAGAAAATAAAATGATGGGTAATTAATGAGATGAGAGAAAAAAGTTGGCAAAGACTTGAAAAGTCTCGCCAAGAAAAGACTTAAAAAGTCTTCTCTAGCAAGTTAACAAACACCCATGACAAAAAAGGACAAAATCAAATTAATAATCATGTGTTGTGTGCGAGTGCGAGTGCAAACACGGTGGTCCACCGATCGATCCGTAATTATGGTTTTGGACTTTTGGTTGGTCCACACACTACACACTAATACAATTATACAAGTCAATGAATATAGTAAGTCAATGCAGAGTACTGAATTTAAAGGACCCCCACACACACAAACTTTTAGTAGCAGTAAGTAAGCAAGGAGAACCACTGTTTGTGTCTTCTGAACCAAAAAAGAGAGAGTAATAACCTCCGTCGTCGAAGATGCCCACGTGTCTGCTGCTCATCACCGCCTGGTTCCTCGTGTGTATCTCCGGTTCGGTTCACATGGTTCGAGCTCAAAACCGAACCGATCCCGACGAAGGTCTGTCTGTCTTTGAATCAAAAACATAGAGTTATTTGTTGCTTGTTTTGTTAAATTGACGTCTACGTACGGTTGTGTTGTGTTGTGGACTCCTAACAAACACAGCGACATCTCTGAACTCCATCTTCGCGGCTTGGAAGATCCAGGCGCCCAAGGAATGGAACATCAGCGGCGAACTTTGCTCCGGCGCCGCCATCGACGACAGCATCACCATCGACGACAAACCCTATAACCCTTTCATCAAATGCGGATGCAATTTCGCCAACTCCACATTCTGTCGCATCACCGCCCTGTACAGCCTCGATCCTCTTTCTTTCTTTCCTTTTTTATTTTATTTTTTTGGCTCTTTGTGCATTCACCCAGTGGCGAATCCAGGAATATTTTTAACCGGGTTCAAATCATAATTCTAAAAAAAAAACATTTTAGTTGCAGAATTTTGGTGGGAAATATGATAAAAGTTTCAAAGAAGATTTTTTAAAAAAAATATTATGTGTAGTAGTTAAAATTAAATTAAAAGCCAACTTTAAGTCTTTTTAAATATGTTAATATGAAAATCCAACAATAAAATATAGACTAAATATCTAAAATTTCTTTATGGGTTCAGACTAAATAAGACAAGATTGGGAAAAGAAATAACTTATGGGTTCATTTATAATTTTAACATGGTGTCAATACTACTAAACCTTAATAAACTATAAACAAATTTCATAATCATATGGTGTCATTTGACACCGTATCACTTCACCTACTTTCGCCACTGCATTCACCAATCGAAAGTTGTCATGTTGTTGTTTCACTTTCATTTTCACAGCAAGGTTTATGCGATAGATGTTGTAGGACCTATACCTCCTCAGCTCTGGACTTTGATTTACCTCACAAATCTGTATAGACTTCCCTTGACTAATTTATTACCTTTTTCTTTTCTTTCTTCACAAGTTTCAGATATTTATCACCTCAACAATCACATCTTTCAGGAACCTGGGTCAAAATTATCTCACTGGCTCTCTTCCTCCTGCGATTGGGAATTTGACTCGAATGGAATGGATGTAATTAAAGGCTATTGACTTGATTGAATGAAACTTTCTTCTACTTCCCTCTCATTTTGTTTGTTTCTTGTCTCTCACGCTCCAACTGTTAATTTATCAACTAGGACTTTTGGGATCAATGCTTTGTCTGGCCCTGTTCCCAAGGAAATTGGTTTGCTTACAAATTTAAAATTACTGTGAGCTTCTTCTTCTTCTTCTTCTTCATTCTTTCTTTATAGATGATCAATCTGAATGCTTCCTTACTTATCTCTGTTAATTTTGTGCGCAGTGGTATTAGTTCAAATAACTTTTCTGGTTCTTTACCAGAGGAGATTGGGAGTTGTACAAAACTACTGCAAATGTGAGTGTGATACTTGTCAAGTATTCTTTATTTCCTGCTGCAAATCTTGCGCAGCTGATGATTGCTTGTAACATGTATTGCAGTTACATGGATAGTTCTGGACTCACCGGGAGAATACCTTCATCATTTGCTAATCTTGTGGACCTCCAAGTCGCGTAAGCTTTTATTCATTTCGAGTTTAAGCTTTATCCTTAGCTTTCTCATTTCTACAGCTATATACCCTTTTTGTTTGTTTGTTTAAGAATCCATTTACTGCTTTACATTTTTCCCCCTTAATGCTGTTTATATCAGTTGGATTATGGATCTGGAAGTTACAGGTCGGTTACCAGACTTTATAGGAAAATGGACCAATCTTACCACCTTGTAAGAGGATCTCACGGATTTTTTTTCCATTGCTCTAGCTTGCTTGTCTTTTACTCTTTCTTCAACGTACGATTGGTTTTACTGCAGGAGAATTGTCGGAACTGGTTTGAGTGGTCCGATTCCGTCCTCATTTTCCAACTTAACTTCTTTGCAAGAACTGTATGTGTGTTGTTGCATATGCTAATTGGTCTCATCATAAATCAGAATCATTCATTCCTTATTGGCTTATTGTTAACTCTTTCTTTCGCTTTCTTTTCCTCCTCCCTCCACATAGTCAATCAATAACCAATCCTTTTCTAAATAAATGTAGGAGGCTTGGTGATATATCCAATGGAAGCTCTACCCTTGAATTCATCAAAGACATGAAATCTCTAAGTGTATTGTAAGGCAACAATTCGCGAAATGTTTCTTGCATTTTAACATCAATGATAATGTAAATATATCGCAGAGTATTGAGGAACAACAATCTCACTGGGACAATACCGTCTAATCTCGGAGAATACAAAAGTCTGCAACAAGTGTAAGTACATATGTGAGTGTGTTTCTTCAAATGTTCTGAAACCTGTTTATGTAAGAGGAGTGGGATGATTTGTGAAAGTCACCGAGAGAATAATTAAGAAATGATCATCTTAAATTTCTTATTTTTTTGCCTCATTCATTGCTATACTTGGTGTGATAGTTGGTGTTTGTGTTTCCAGTGATTTCAGCTTCAACAAACTACATGGACCAATTCCGGCTTCACTTTTCAACATAAGTGGACTTACTCACTTGTAAGTTTTCTACTTGTTTTGGGTCTTTATGATCGTACCTAACACACTGATAATCCTGAAAAGAAAACTTTAACCTTGTCTTCATATCAGGTTTCTGGGAAACAACACGTTAAATGGTTCTTTGCCCACTCAAAAGTCGCAGTCTCTGAGCAATATGTGGGTAACAAAATCCTACAAAAGATTTTCAATATTTAAAAGATCGACGCTCGTGATCATATAGACTCGAGTTTCATATGTACACCTTTTACTTATTTAAGTTGAAGAAGCTTTCATTCTTGGTGGCATGAAAGACTTGCCAATATAATTTTGTGGAATCTATAACATATTCTCTGTACATCCTAATGATTGCCTGTTCACTTAATTATATACTTGCAGAGATGTGTCGTACAACGATTTGTCTGGAAGTCTTCCGTCATGGGTCAGCTTACAAAACTTGACATTGTAAGTAAACAAACCACTATAAAGTATAAACACATATCTCTTCCCTATACATATATATTCACAGGATAAGAAACCAATCTCTGGATCGATTCCCTTATGCATGTATATATAACTCATTAAGCAAAAATGTACCTTATTTATGCAGCAATCTAGTTGCTAACAACTTCACTCTTGGAGGTCTTGACAATAGGTGATTTTCTTAAATTATTTGCTTGAAAGAGTAATTAATACAATATGTTATTTTTTTCTTTCATGCAATAAATCTCTACAAGCTGTATAGAGAGACTAGTTCCTTAAAATCTCTTTTCTTTTATTGGTACGTAAAAGGGTTTTATCAGGATTGGACTGCCTGCAGAAGAACTTTCCATGCAATCGAGGCAAAGGAATCTGTAAGTGTGACAAAGAGATACCATCATAACCACTGTGAAACTCTGTGTTCTAAATTTTTCTCTGTATATTGACTATGGTGTGTCTAGATTCTGACTTTTCCATCAACTGTGGAGGCCCACAAATAAAATCTGTTAGTGGAGCAGTATTTGAGAGGGATGACGAGGAACTTGGACCAGCTTCATTTGTCGTGAGTGATGTTAGGAGATGGGCAGCCAGTAGTGTAGGACTTTTCGCCGGGAGTAGCAACAATGTATACATAGCTGCTTCACAGTCACAATTTATCAACACTTCGGACTCGGAGCTTTTTCAGTCAGCAAGGCTCTCTGCATCTTCCTTAAGGTATTATGGTTTGGGGCTAGAAAATGGAGGCTATACCGTAACGCTTCAGTTTGCTGAGATACAAATAAAAGGTTCTTCTACTAACACATGGAGAGGGGTAGGAAGACGACACTTCGACATTTATGTCCAGGTGCGTCTGCATTACTTGATATACAAGCTAACAGTTTGGTGTAATATTTATCTTGGTTTTGGCTCTGTTTTTGCAGGGAAGACTTGTTGAAAAGGATTTCGATATACGAAGAGCAGCTGGTGACTCTGATGTGCGAGCAGTTGAGAGAGTATATAAAGCAAACGTATCAGAAAATAATTTGGAAATCCATCTTTTCTGGGCTGGCAAAGGAACTTGTTGTATTCCTATCCAAGGTGCTTATGGACCTCTAATATCGGCCGTTAGTGCAACACCAGGTAACACAACAACAAATGGTTACCTGGTTCTTTTCTTCTTTTATTGAGTTTCACTAGTTAATGTTTTTTTGTTTTTTTGTTCTTTTCAGATTTTACGCCAACTGTGAGTAACAGGCCACCGTCAAAGGGAAAGAAGAGGAGTGGTCCTATTGTGGGTGTTATTGTTGGCCTAGCACTTTTGAGCATATTCGGAGGTGTGGTTATCTTCATCATCCGAAAAAGAGGAAAGCGGTACACAGATGATGAAGGTACACAGTTGTTATTAACACGACAATAATCTTGACTAAAAAATTAATTAACATGTTTCGAAATTGGTTCAGAGATACTTAGTATGGACGTAAAGCCTTACACTTTTAGTTACTCTCAACTTAAAAGTGCAACTCAAGATTTTCATCCCTCAAATAAGCTTGGAGAGGGAGGATTCGGGCCTGTTTATAAGGTAATTATTACTATAAGTCCCAAAATATGTAAATCTGCAAAGAGTAATGCATTTGGTTAATAATTACAGGGAAAGCTGAACGATGGAAGAGAGGTGGCGGTGAAACTGTTGTCGGTTGGATCCCGACAAGGGAAGGGACAGTTTGTTGCAGAAATCGTAGCAATATCTGCAGTTCTGCATCGCAACCTAGTGAAGCTCTACGGGTGCTGCTATGAAGGAGATCACCGCTTGCTCGTATATGAGTACCTCCCTAATGGAAGTCTTGATGATACCCTTTTTGGTAACAAGAGTTTACATCTTGATTGGTCGACCCGTTATGAGATATGCCTGGGAGTAGCCAGAGGTCTAACCTACCTCCATGAGGAAGCGAGTGTTCGCATAGTACACAGAGATGTCAAGGCCAGCAACATCTTGCTCGACTCTCAACTTGTCCCAAAAGTTTCTGATTTTGGGCTTGCCAAACTCTACCATGACAAGAAAACCCACATAAGCACTCGAGTGGCAGGGACGACGTAAGTATCTATATCTGAGTCCAAACACTCTTAACATTTTTTGTTTTGTTATGTTAATTATGGAATTATTCTTTGCAACAACCAACCAACCCATACATGCGTGCAAAAGTGGATATCTTGCGCCAGAGTATGCCTTGCGTGGACACCTAACAGAGAAAACGGATGTGTATGCCTTTGGCATTGTGGCTCTTGAGCTTATCAGTGGAAGGCTTAACTGTGATGAGAAGCTGGAAGGTGAACAACGGTATCTTCTTGAATGGGTACGTCCTCGGACCTTGCTTGTTACTCAAGAAAATTGATCTATAAATATTCAATAATATATCAATCGTGGTGGTGTATTGTATACAAATTACAATATTACAATACAATACAATACAGGCATGGAGCCTACACGAGAATAACCGTGAAGCTGAACTAATTGATCACGAGCTGAGTGATTTCAACATGGAACAAGTGAAACGCATGATAGGCATTGCTTGGCTGTGCACTCAAACATCTCATGCGCTGAGACCACAAATGTCAAGAGTGGTGGCCATGCTTTTAGGAGACGCTGAAATCAGTCATGTCACTTCTAAGCCAACCCACCTAACCGACTGGAGATTTGATGACACCTCCAACTCCTCTTTCAGCGTCACAGGCGCTTCTGCGTCCTACTCCACGAGCTTCGTCACCCCTAGAGAGAGCGACTTTAAGCCAATGCTTGGAGTCAAGATCAACGAGGGGAGATGACAATTGACATGAAAAGTCTCCTCTCTCCTCTATGAATATAATGCCTGTATTTGTGTGTTTGTGTATGAGCATGACTAATTGACTATATAATTGAAGATCACTATTTTCTTCTTTGGTTTGGAGAAACATATTTCCCTATATGAATAATTTTGTCTGTATGCTTTAATCTTGAAGTTAATGATGATCATCTTCAAGCGGTTGTCTCGTCATCATGATGCATGATGGGCTGTATATATAACCTAAATGGGCTTAAATCAGACCTCTGTGATCTAATTGAACTATTATTAAATGGGCCCGGCCCATTTTTAAAGCAGCAACAAATCCATCCTATTAAACCCTGAAACCCTAGTTCCCTCTCTTCTCCTGCCTGAGTGAGTTGAGAGTTCCATGTATGTTCGCTCGCACACAAGTCAATAGTCATAAATAGGTTTTAGGGTTTTAGCTTCTCCTCCAAAATGGCTACCTATCTTCTGTACGAATCTTCATCTGGCTATGGCCTCTTCGAAGCGCACGGGCTCGATGAGATCGGACAGAACACTGAGGCCGTCCGGAGCTCCGTCTCCGACCTCAGTCGCTTTGGCCGTGTTGTCCAGCTCACCGCCTTTCACCCATTCGAGTCTGCGCTCGATGCTCTCAACCAAGTTAACGCCGTCTCTGAAGGTATATTATCTTGTAGTGTTTCTGGGAACTCGAACATGACTCTGTCTGCCTTATTTTTCTTTTTGCGTATATCTTATGATACTGTGATTTTTCCTTAGATTGTAGCTAATAAACGCAAGTATTTTATCGTCGCTTCGTTATTGATGTTGAAACTTGAAATACCCTCCTTGTTTTTTGGTTCAATTGAAATTGCTTCAATGTATGGTTGGTTGTCTTGTGCTATCACCACATTTGAAGGTTGTGACTTGTGAGTAAATGATTGATGTTTTGGTGGCGCAGGGGTTATGACTGACGAGCTAAGAAGTTTCCTGGAGTTGAATCTTCCGAAAGTCAAAGAAGGCAAGAAGGCCAAGTTCAGCTTAGGAATGGCCGAGCCTAAACTGGGTTCGCATATATTCGAAGCCACTAAAATCCCGTGCCAGAGCAATGAGTTCATACTCGAGCTTCTCCGAGGTGTACGCCAGCATTTTGACAGGTTCATCAAGGACCTAAAGGTGTGCTCTTTCTCTTTTTTTTTCTTTCATATACATCTCCTATGCTTTGTTTTGTTTTGTGTACTCGGGAGTGATCTTCTTTTAAATGAATTTGTGTGTGTGTAATAAAGGCTGGTGATCTGGAAAAGTCTCAACTTGGATTAGCTCATAGCTACAGCAGAGCAAAGGTCAAGTTCAATGTGAACCGAGTGGATAACATGGTTATCCAAGCTATTTTCCTCCTTGACACGCTTGATAAAGATATCAACTCCTTTGCCATGAGAGTCAGGTTTGTTCTGAACCTTTCCTTTTCACTTACTTTATGTCTTGCCAGTTGAGAAAGATTCGTAACCCAACTGTTGTTATATATATATGGTGTTACAGGGAATGGTATTCGTGGCACTTCCCCGAACTTGTGAAGATTGTTAATGATAACTATCTTTACGCCCGCGTCTCGAAGATGATTGAGGACAAGTCGAAGTTGACTGAAGACCACATCCCAATGCTTACTGAAGTCCTAGGGGATGAAGATAAGGCGAAGGAGGTCGTCGAAGCTGGAAAAGCATCCATGGGTTAGTCCATGTTTTGAGCTGTGTTTTTATATTGGTAGCTATGGATAAGTCGATGTTTCTGACCACGACATATGGTTTCCAGGCCAGGATTTATCACCGATTGACTTGATCAACGTACAGACGTTTGCACAGAGAGTGATGGACCTCGCTGACTACAGAAAGAAGCTCTATGATTACCTAGTTGCTAAGATGGGAGACATTGCCCCCAATTTGGCAGCCTTGATTGGAGAAATGGTTGGAGCCCGTCTGATTTCACATGCTGGGAGTCTGACCAACCTTGCTAAATGCCCATCTTCCACCCTCCAGATTCTTGGAGCTGAGAAGGCCCTTTTCAGGTGCAGTATCATAGAGAGCTCTCTTTATATTTTCCTTTAATTTCTGCGTGTGACATTAATGAACCGTTGTGGTGTTTCAGGGCGCTTAAGACACGTGGAAATACACCCAAGTATGGATTGATTTTCCATTCGTCCTTCATTGGCAGAGCATCTGCTAAAAACAAGGGCCGTATTGCTCGTTACCTTGCAAACAAGTGCTCCATAGCGTCTCGGATTGATTGTTTTGCTGGTAAATTATCTGGAAACGCCCTCGAGAATAACATTTGTTTATATTATTATGATATATATGATTTAGAGTGTTTAATCATGTGCCCTGGTGTCTTGTTATGCAGATGGAGCCACAACGGCCTTTGGTGAGAAGCTTCGCGAGCAAGTTGAGGAAAGGCTTGACTTTTATGACAAAGGTGTTGCCCCACGTAAGAACGTGGACGTTATGAAGGAAGTGATTGAGAATCTCCAAAACAAAGGTATGTCCTGATTTCACAAATTTTGTGTGCCATACAAATTCCTGTTTTGGTGGTTGACTCTGTGTTTGATCGGTGCCTCCTTTAGATGAGGAAATGAAAGAGGCAGTTGAAGAGGATAAGTCAGAGAAAAAGAAGAAGAAGGAGAAGAGGAAGATGGAGACAGCGGATGAGAATGAGAAATCAGAGAAGAAGAAAAAGAAGAGTAAAGCTGGAGGAGACGATGCGACTGATGATGGTCACAGCAAGTCGAAGAAGAAGAAGAAGAAGTCTAAGAGCGAGGACGACGACGAATAGGGGGATTATAATGCAATATTACAAACCCTGTACTCTATATTTTGAGCTAAAAATGTTTTCTACTGTTTTGGTTAGCAACGCTGGTATCTCTTTTTTTTTTTGTCTGAAAAACGATTTGGTAACATCATAACGTAAGTTTGTCCATCATTTTAGGCTGTTTATGTTTCTCGTGTAGCAGGTTTAAGTCCCTCTGTTACGTACGAGTCCATTATCTTCAACCTGCTTTTCAAAATGTTTTAGTTTGTATTTTAATAGGCCTTCATGTTAAAGATTAGACTAAATTTATCGTTGTGCATAATTTTAATCCGGAAAACAAAAGACGAGAAAGTGGGTTGGTATATGACGAATCAGCGCTTACAACTGTTAAGACTGGTAAATACTTAGTAGAGAGGCCATGTAATATATGCATTGTAGCCAAATGGAGAAAAAGAAGAGGAGCAGCTTCCATGTTAATTTTATCTTCATTATGACTCAGAGACACATTTAGACGTGTAAAACAACAATAGAGCTACCAGCCATCATTGGCGATAGATAGTGACTCGTGACCAGTCACATTGCCAGATTATTAGTTTATATTAACGAGCAATTCACCTTAATCCTCATACAAATCAATCAAGAAAACACCAACAACAAGAAAAAGTAAAGGAAAATACTTACTTAGTTACTTAGCATGATGATGATGATGATGACCAAGTATCTTGTGCTGACACTTGTGGTGATCTCTAGTCGGCCAATCTCGATTTACGCCGAAAAGGAGCTGATGATGAGGGAATGCCGCAATGCACAATTCCCGACCGTATGCATGCAATGTCTCGAATCAGACCCAGCCTCCGTCGTTGCCGGCTCTGTTGCCATCGCCGGGATCGTCATAAACTGTCTCGACTCTCACCTCCATACCCTCATCAAGCAAGTTTTCTCTTACATAATAATAATAAAAATAATACTCACATACAGCGACTTTTTTATTTCGCCTTGGTTAGTTGTTTTTATGTCTTCTTCTAATGTATAGTTGTTTTTGTTTGTTTGTTTGTAACTATTATATATTTGTGTTGTGCAGCAACATTACGGAACTATTGTCAAAGAAAGTAAAAGGTCATGATGAAATGAAGGCAGCTCTGAAGGATTGCAAAAAGGACTTGTTGGTTGCTATGACATTAGTGCCCGATGCCAAAAACTGTCTGGAAGCCGGTGACTACAACAAAGCCGGACAGTCGATACAGCTTGCGCTTGGCTTTCCTCTGCAATGTAGAGAAAATCTCGAAACTTCCAAGTTTCAGTTTTCCCCATCTTTTAGGCAAATCATCACTATCTATGCCCAACTCTCGGTTGCTGCTATGCGCATTATCGATCGTTTCTAATTATGTCCGTCCATCCATGCTTCATGTTTATGCTTACCCAAATTTAAATAAAACTTCTTCTTCATCTTTTAAAGACATGTCCACCATTTACAGATTTACGTAATTAATATGAATGTATTTTACAGATTATTATCGTTTTTCATATGTTTTAATTTGCTAATTTGTGAGATAATTAGTGTCCATGCCAGTACTTGTTTTCTCCCCCAGGAAACAAACGAACTATCTCGGTTGGGCCTGAGTGGACTGTTAAATGGACCTTCTTGGCGGGATACGATAACTTAAAACATTTTAAAAGAAATCAATTAAAAAAAGACAAAAAAATGCCCTAATTATTCGTAAATGTAAAAGTCAGAAAAATAATAATTTGGAAATGAAGATGATTCATATCCAGGTCTTATTACGCTTCATTCGCCATTATCATTCCTCTTCCCTCTCTGGATCTCTCTCCCTCTCTTTCTAGAATTTCGATTTACTAAAAATCTACGGTTTCATTGGGATCATCGCCGGGTGTATGGCATCGGCGGCGACGGCGACGGCGACGGCTTCAGGCAAGGTTGAGAAAGGGCACCAGCTCTACAGGGACGGCAAGTACAAGGAGGCGCTTCTCTTCTATACGGAGGCTCTCACGGCGGCAAAGACCAAGCCGCAGAAGATCGCTCTTCACAGCAACCGCGCTGCTTGCTATTTGAAATTGCACGAATTCAATAAGGTTTTTAGATTTTTTTCTTCCTTGGATCTCCTTGTCTATATTTGAATTGAAATCAATCAAAAGAGAATTCCAATTTTGGTACACAAACATTTGTTTCATCAGTTTGTGAATAAAGTAATGAATATCAAGAGCAACGTCAAGCTTGTTTACTCGTATGATGTGAAATGGAATCGAGAATTGTTAGAAGAAGAGCCACTGATTGTGAAGATTGTTGTAACCAGAGTCATATCTTTTATCATCTTTGTCAGGCAGCAGAGGAATGCACGTGGGTGCTGGAGCTTGATCAGAAACACAGCGGAGCTCTGATGCTGAGGGCGCAGACACTAGTCACCCTTAAGGAATACCAATCTGCGCTTTTTGATGTCAGCAGACTCCTCGAGTTGAACCCTGATTCCGAGGTTTATCACAACCTCGAGGCTCGCTTGAGGACGCAGCTGGTATGCTCTCTATCTTGCTTCCCTTTATGCTGTATAGTAAGTGGTAGCTCTGTCCTGTAGGGTTAAAGAAGCGTGTCTTGTGTTTTTTGTTTCTTGGTCAAGGAAAGTCCCTTGCTCCGATTCCTGAATCTGAAGCAGAGTTAGAAGACGAAGAAGATGAACAAGACAATGAAGAAAAGGAAAGTAGAAGAGATGAGAGAAGAGAGTTGGTAGTTTCAACCACAAGAAACAAGGTGGAAGCTGTTGCACCTAAAACACCAGAGGTTAGAGAAGACAACACTAAGAGCAAGGAAGAAGGGGCCTTGTCCAACTCCAATGGATGGCAAGCCATCCCTAAGCCCAAGGGTCATTCAACACTCGACTACGCCCGTTGGGATACAGTTGAAGACGATTCCAGTGATGAAGATGATGATCAAGACAGCGACGACAGTGACGACTCTCGGCCTCAGTACAGATTCCGTGTCAGAACAGTCGGGGTGCGTCCTGTCAAGTGAGAAGAAAGAAGATTGTGTAGATAGGAAGAAGAACATGGGATGGTTTCTTGCATCATCCTCATATTGATATTGTTTGTGGAAAAGCATTAGAAAGCAGACTTGTCATTAGATGGCCTGCAAAGTGCAACCGAGAGAAACTGTGAGAGTCTACTACATGTGAATGTGATTGATACACACAATATACAGAGGACCATTGTCAAATCAAAATGGTGCCTTCTTCTCTTCGTCAACCAATGATGTACATAGTACATACATACATATAAACTGCTCTACAGTTGCTCTTTTGAATTCAATTATACAGTGAGGATATCATTTAAAGTTGATTTGATTTAGAACTTATCAACAGAGATGCAATTTTTTGAAAAAAATACTAAGGAAAGCTTGTTTAATCAAAAAAAAATACTAAGGAAAACTTATCAAGTATTTGCCTTCAAGCTCTCGCTTCTCTTCCATTTCCAAAATTTCACTGCCTCTCTCTCTCTCTCTCTCTCTCTCTAAATACATTTCTTGTTTGTTTGTTTGTCAATTCAAAAAGAGCAGAAGAAACATTAAAAACCTGAAATTGAACTTCTTAAGAGCAGAAGAAAGCTGCAACAATGGCGGCATCCAAGCCGTCTCCTACTGATACATGGGATTCTACTCTCCCTGGTCCTCCTAGCCGCAACAACTTCGGATCCGCCGATCTCAGTCCCTCCGGTCTCTTCGCCTTCGCCTCTGGTTCCTCTGTCTCCGTCGTCGACTCTCGCTCTCTCCAGCTCGTCTCCACTATCCCTCTCCCTCCTCCTCCCGGTGCCCTCTCCCCCTTCGTCACTTCCGTCCGCTGGATCCCTCTCCCTCTCCCCCGCGATCTGCTCTCCACCGAGCCCTCCGTCTCTCACCTTCTCCTCGCCGTTGCCGACCGCCACGGCCGCGTCGCCCTCGTTGACTTCCATCTTCGCTCCGTCGTCGTCTGGCTTGATCCCTCCTCCGATCCCAAGCTTGGCATCCAAGACCTCTGCTGGGTTCAGGCTCGCCAGGATTCTCATGTCCTCGCCACCATTTCTGGCTCTTCCTTCCTCTCTATCTACACCACCTCCACCTCTGGCGGTGTTTTCTGGAAGTACGATGCCGGCTCGGAGATCCTCTCCTGCCTCCGCCGTGACCCCTATGATTCCCGCCATTTCTGCGTCCTTGGCCTCAAGGGATTCCTCTTGTCGATCAAGGTACTTGGAGACACCGAGAATGACGTCGTGATTCAGGAGATGCAGATCAAGACGGATTTCAGTGAGCTGCTCAGGTTGGAAAGAGAGGCGGCCAGTAACGGCAATTCCTCATTTTCTTCTTCGCCTGCTTCAGCGGCATTTCCCTTGTACTTGGCCAGATTTGCCTTCTCGCCACACTGGAAGAATATACTGTTTGTGACGTTTCCGAGGGAGCTCTTGGTGTTTGATCTGCAATATGAGACGGCTCTCTCGGCCACGCCTTTACCTCGCGGTTGCGCCAAGTTTATGGATGTCTTGCCGGATCCGAACAAGGAGTTGCTTTATTGTGCTCATGTCGATGGTAGACTCAGCATTTGGCGTCGAAAAGAGTAAGATATCGCTGCCCTGTCCCATATCTGTTTAGCCACTGCTCTGTTTCCGGTTACTTTCATTCATGGATTAGCTATTCCTTTAATCAGATTGAGTTTCCTTTTTCTTGACAACCAAAAGATGGTTCACGCATATCATCCTTCACAAAGAGTCTATGCGCATTAGTGATTTTAGGAAAAGGCTATTGAAAATCGCGCTCTCCTCTCTTAAGGATACCACTGAGAAAAGATGGGGAGTCGGATTTTCTACTTTAGTTGTACTTTATATTTCGAAGATTTCAGGGTAATGGGGTGTTAGTAGACTTTGGTTATCTGCTTCGATTAGTTTCTTTTATTGTTTTTCTTCTTTAGACGTGAAATGTTTTAGTGGAACTTACTGAAATAGGAAGCTTCCTAAGGTATATTAGCTCATGTTTGATGGTCCATGCCAGACTTTGAGAAAGCCAACCTGTTGAAATCACAGCAGTCATAAATTCATAGGGTTGGTAATAGGCAGGTTTTCCAGAATCTCTGGGAAAGGAACAACTCAATAAATTATTTGGTCATATTTGAACTGTTTCTGAGATTCATGGTTCAAAAGCATATTGTGAATATGGCTTCCTATCTTGTTATGTTGATTAAACTTGGATATTCATCTAAACTACTGCTGGTTACATATCATTGCAGAGGAGAACAGGTGCATGTCATGTGTACCATGGAAGAGTTTATGCCATCTATTGGAATGTCCATCCCTTCTCCGTCAGCTTTGGCTCTTCTCCTCAGTCAATCGGACTCTACCATGCAAACCATTACAAAACTTCACCCAGATGGAACTACCTCTGTGGATTTTGATAACCCATTTGACTTTTACGACGAAAGCCTTCTTGTTTCTAAGACGACTTTTATCTCCCTATCTGATGACGGTAAAATATGGAAGTGGGTCTTAAGTGCTGAAGGGGTTGAAGATGTTCTGAAAAGTGCGTCAGACTTGGACATGGGTACGGAAGGCACTGAAGCAGCAACTCCTGGAGCAATCCAGAAAAAAGATTCCACAGATCTGGATGATGGACTAGTTGTTGCTCCTACAAATCGAAGCAGAGGTCACACGTCAAGTTCCTCCTCGGGCAAATCAGACCTATCATTTAAGGTTGGTGGCTGGAAGGTTTTTGGGTTAATTAACTAGTTCCATATATAGCTGTTCCTCATCTTTATGGTTCTGTGTACTGGCCTTTACTCGTTTACATGGATCAATGCAGATCAGCCTGACTGGACAGCTTCAGCTTCTTTCTTCCACAGTCTCTACACTTGCTGTACCATCTCCTTCTCTTACAGCAACCCTAGCGAGTTAGTTTTGTTCTCCCTTGTATATTTAATACTAAAAGTTTTCCTAGGAATACTATCCTGATTGGTTTACAAATTTATTTCAAACGAAGGAGGTGGTAACAGTCCAGCGGCAGCTGTTCCTTTGGTTGCTCTGGGAACTCAGAACGGAACAATTGATGTTGTTGATGTATCGACAAATGCTGTTGCTGCAAGCACTTCTGTTCATACTGGTGTAGTTAGGGGACTTCGGTGGCTTGGAAATTCAAGATTAGTTTCATTTTCTTACAGTCAGGTGTGCAAATATATTTAAAAGTGGAAGATGTTACCTCTCATTGTTTTCGTTAGGTTTTTCCTAGCGGTTTCCAAAGTGGAACATGTTACGCCTTATTGCTTTCTTTTGGTTTTTTCCTAGTGGTTTCTTCCAGGATTAAGAAGAGTGTTAGGTTTAGTTTTATTTCCAGTAGCTTGTGGTTTGTGGTTTGACATCCAACAGCATGCATCGGTTTGTGGTTTCAGGTGAATGACAAAAGCAGAGGCTACATAAATAAGCTTGTTGTTACCTGCCTTAGGAGTGGGTTGAACAAACCATTTCGGGATTTACAAAAGCCAGAGCGTACTCCTATAAGAGCTCTTAGAACTTCTTCTTCCGGAAGGTTGGATTTTAATGTAATTCATTTTGCTTAGATAATGGATGCCTATTGACAACATAATGACTGCTATTTGCACTTAAATCTATCAGTATGCCATTGATAGTTTAAGCTTAGAAACAGTGTCTCTCATTCAGGTACTGAAATTCTATTCCATTATGAGATGACAAATGTCAAATGTAGATTATAGAACTGGTTCACCATTTCAAGGTTAGGGAACTATTGTAAAAAGTGGAAGTTATTACTTGGGTCCAGATATTTTATATACCTCCTCGGTTGCTGATAAAATCTTTTTTCTGTCCTCTTGCAGGTATCTTCTAATTCTATTCCGTGATGCTCCTGTAGAAGTTTGGGCAATGACCAAGCATCCAGTCATGGTGAGCTCAAAACTCCAAGTATCTCTGCTTTTTCTATGTGACTTAGTACCGCTGAGTAGATGACAACAACGTTTTCTTTCTCATATGTTTATAAGCTTAGAAATTGCATTTTTACATTCTGTTACTTTTCATCCATATGACTTTAATTTTGTACCTACATTACATAATTTCTCATCTCTATGTATTTTCTTCATATGTCCATTTAGTT
Source organism: Microthlaspi erraticum (assembly GCA_902728155.2). Taxonomy (NCBI): domain Eukaryota; kingdom Viridiplantae; phylum Streptophyta; class Magnoliopsida; order Brassicales; family Brassicaceae; genus Microthlaspi; species Microthlaspi erraticum. The sequence continues at coordinate 105,430 of CACVBM020001055.1, forward strand.
TCAACTAATATCTCCTTGACCAGGTTCCGCTTTTTGCATGTGAAACTTGAGTATCGATGGTTAATTTGGCACCATATAATAGGCTGGCTCATGTTGGGTCTTGATCATCATAATGCCTAATGAGATCGTTTATGCTTGCAAGGATAAAGCTTGTACCTTTTAGAAATTAGACGAGAGTCGTTAAAAGCAACATACTATTTGCTGCCTTTTTTTTTTGCCTCTCCCCATTTCCAAGTGCTAGAAAGTCTTTATAGCCATGTCAATGTCTATTCCTGCAAGAAGAAAGTACGTGAAAAAGTATCTGGTGTGGAAAATGGGCCAGAACAGGCATACGTATAATTTGCATTCGAGGCTTGTTTATATATACGTCATGTCCAACATTTGGAGTCCTTATAATCTTTCCGAGGTTATGTATTCTAATTGATCATTTTATGTTTGTTATTTCTTCTTATTGTGTAGCTTAGATCATTAGCTCTTCCTTTTACGGTAGTAGAATGGACGCTTCCAGCAGTTCCACGCCCAGGTCAAGGCGGTCCAGCAATGGCGTCAGCAGACTCTAGTGAGATGTTTATGACATTAAATCTGTGCTATCCTGCATATAACCCAGTCTTTGATGCATCGTTTTCTAAAGGTTGGTAATTGACATATCTGCAGCGCCTGTGGGCTCGGATGGATCGCATGAAGAAACTGTAGAGAGTTTTGCATTTGCACTAGTAAATGGTGCCCTCGGAGTATTTGAAGTCCAAGGACGTAGAATTCGAGATTTCAGGTAAGATGGATGGTTCCATTTACTCAATTTGTTCAGAAATTCTTCTTTTCGCGGCAATCCCTTATACCTGCGTTTAAATTTCTTGTCACAATTCAGACTGTAGTTTTAAGGTTGCTGAATATCTCTCTGTTTCTGAGAAGAAAATTTCATATAGAGATTGCATATTATTGGTAACCGGCTGCAGAGTCTTAAACTCCTTATTCTATGATTGTTCTGTGATTTGTTTCTAATCCCTTCTGTCATTAAGTTCTTTCTAGAAAAGTTGAGAGATAATGATCTTCCTTGTCCAATTTGAGATAAGTGCAGACAATTCAGTGCTTGATAGTTTCTATCAGCCGCTTTCACATGAATTAGCAATCACCGTCTTGAACCTTGATTGTTGTGTAATCTTCTTCCTATATGTACTGACATATAGATGATCCCGCCTCTATTTCTAGACCAAAATGGCCATCTACATCATTTGTTCCTTCAGATGGATTGGTTACAGCTATGGCATATCGCTTGCCTCACGTGGTTTGTTTCTTTTCTCCTTCTAGTTATCTCTCTTATTTTCCCCAGGGAGATCATATTTTGCTCTCTTCTATCAGGTTATGGGAGATAGATCAGGAAACATAAGATGGTGGGATGTAACAACTGGACAGTCATCTGCGTTTAATAGTCACAGAGATGGAATACGTAGAATCAAATTCTCACCTGTTGTTGCTGGAGATCGTAGCCGAGGGCGTGTAGCTGTGCTATTTAATGACAATACATTCTCTGTATATGATCTTGTGAGTATTTAAGAGGATTCACTATTTCCTATTGGACACGTGTCTTGTGTTATCAAAAACGGTGTACTAATATTCTACAATGTGAAGAGAAAACAAGGACAATCCTGGTTTTTTCGATGCTTGTTGTTTAAAATGTCCATGTGAATCCTAAATAACGGTTTTTGACAGTTGCTCCTGAATTTTGCTGCAGGATTCACCAGATCCGGTAGCCCAGTCGCTTCTGCAGCCCCAGATTCCGGGGACCCTTGTACTGGAACTTGATTGGTTGCCTCTGAGAACTGATAAAAATGATCCACTTGTTCTGTGCATTGCTGGAGCTGATAGCACCTTCCGGCTTGTTGAAGTTATTGTGTATGTGTATAAGATTTCGTATTCATAGTTCTGTGAATGCTTTCAAATTAAGATTAGTTTCTTATCAGCATGTTGATCTTATTCACACAAAAGTTTTAGGTCATTATCTGTTGTTTCTCCCCATTTAACTTAAACTGTATAGGATACGAATGTCTATGTTTTTCTATTCTGTTCACCAGATGGCTGTGCACCCTAAACACTTGTAGAAAGGTACTTAAACACCCTGAGACAAGGTCGTGTAGGTGGGGTGGTGTATAGGGGTTGACAACTAGACCACCCTTGTCCCCAGGGGTTAGCTAGGCATATCTAGGTTAGGCATACAAAGAGTATTTTGTTTCTGATCTGCCATTACTATTGATCCAAGTTTAAATCGGCTACAATCACTTACTTCTACTATCTTATATTTCCAACTTTTTTCTTCTGGTTTTGTAGAAATGAAAAGAAGGCTGGCTCTGTGCCCCGGTCTAAATCTGTAAAGGAGAGATTCCGTCCTATGCCTATGTACTCCCCTATCTTACTTCCTGTACCACATGCGCTGGTAACTTTCTTTACTTAAGAATACTTCTTGATCTGAAGTCGTTGTGGTACTCAATCTTGGTGTACGACTGAGATCATGCAGGCACTGCGGATGATTTTACAGTTGGGAGTAAAACCATCTTGGTTTAATACGTGTAGCACCACTTTAGAGAAAAGGCCTCATTTGATCCGTGGAATGGCTTCATCCTCTAAGGATCTTCGGAGTTACATGATTCAGTTACCACCTTTAGGAGACCCAGTAGTGCCAGAAATGCTGCTGAAGATACTAGAACCATATCGGAAAGAAGGTTATTCTCACTTGTTTAGTGTAGTATCACCACAGAGGCATAGACTAACATCTCTCTTTCAGGATATCTGTTTAAGTATTCTAACTTCTTACCTGCTCTAAATTTCTTTCATCCTAGGTTGCTTGCTGGATGATGAAAGAGCAAAACTGTATGCTGATGTGGTCAAGAAAGGTTGTGCTGCAAGATTTGCTTTTGCAGCTGCAGTTTTTGGTGAAACCTCGGAAACTTTTTTCTGGTTGCAACTGCCCCAAGCCATTCGCCATCTGATGAACAAGCTGATGAAAAGGTCTCCGCAGAAGATCTCTTCCCCAGCGTTGGGCTCAGGAATTGATGAAGCATCTATGCCGAGTAAAATATCATCTAGTGGTATATCGGCACCTGAAGCCAGGAAAATAGATTCTGTGGTTAGTTTTAAAATAATTGTTCTTTTCTATCTAAAGATGGCATTCCCTTCTAAAATGATCTTTAGTCGATGTTTTTTATTTTGGAAATGGAGTTCCTTTGCTTCGTAATTGTCTGCTAGCGTAGTGGAGCTATCTTATTCGTAGTCGGTTTAGACTTTAGATCATTATATATTCATTTGCTAGTGTTTGTTGGGGAGCTTATATTACACATTTTTCATGAACAGTGTGATGGTTCACTTAGATTAATGGCTTTTGAGCGAGAAGAGTTGTGGACACGTGCCAATGAACGCATCCCTTGGCATGAGAAATTGGAGGGGGAAGATTGCATTCAGAAACAAGTACACGAGTTAGTTTTTCACCTACAGCTAGTCTTTATCGTTTATCTTTTCATTTTATCACCTGAAATTCTGGTCAACTTGTTTAAATTATATTCATAAAAATTGTGCTTAAATTAGTAGAACCTGAGTTTCCACGCTTTAAATTTTTCACACTCAAAATTCACTTGGAAAACTTTTATGATCAGGCTGATATCAGTTGGAAATTTGGAAGGTGCGGTTAGCTTGCTGCTTTCTTCTGCTCCTGATTCTCCATACTTCTATCCAAATGCGCTCCGAGCTGTTGCACTCTCTTCAGCTGTGTCTAAATCTCTTCTGGACCTCGCATTAAAGGTATCTTCTTTTGCCATACTTGATAATCTTTTGTGTCCTTTTAAAAGAACAAATCCGACCGATCATCACTTTTTTGTTGCACACATACGTAGGTTGTTGCAGCCAACATGGTACAGACGGACAACTCGCTCTCTGGTACTCATCTTCTATGCGCGGTTGGAAGACACCAAGAAGCTTGTTCACAGGTTAGCTTCCCTGTTTCCTTTGTAATACTAAATATGGTATACTCTTCCGAGCTATGCTTCCACCAGCCCTATATGCAGCTTTGGTTTAATGATAGGCAACGCTAAATAATTTGAATATATGCAGCTACAAGATTCTGGTCGATGGACCGATGCTGCTACCTTGGCTGCCACACATTTAGAAGGATCGGATTATGCCAGGTCTTTTCTTTTTTACCTGTTTCATTCTCGAACCTGGTTTTGAATTTCTTAGGATTGGTTACTCTAATTGTTGGGATGTTGCTCTAACTAGTGTCTCTCTCTCTCTCTCTCTCTCTCTACTCAGGGTATTGCAGAGGTGGGCTGATCATGTCCTCCACGCGGAACACAATGTCTGGAGGTACTCCTCTATCATACACTCACTCACTCTCCTTCGATAAGACGTTATTTCCTCGGCACATGATGAGAAAAGCAATCACATAATATTTGATGCAGGGCCCTTATTTTATATGTGGCTGCTGGCTCCCTGCAAGAAGCGCTTGCAGCTCTGAGAGAGGTGCAACAGCCCGACACAGTAGCCATGTTTGTGCTCGCCTGTCAAGAGATTCATTCAGAAATCGTAACCGAGATATCAAGCCAAGACCAACAGCAAGAGTCTGAATTTGATACAGTAATGACCGATCTGCCTGGTCTAGAACCTGGCAAGGAAGAAGTAGCAGCAGTTTGCGAATACTTTCAACAGTACCAGAGAAAGCTGGTCCATTTGTGCATGGACTCGCAACCTTACGCCGACTGATGAGAGGCAACGGAACTCGCGCACAAGTTTTGGGATTACTGTCTACAATGTTTGTCTATGTCTATTTGTTGTACTCTAAACTGTTCCATAGCTGTCTTTTCTTGTGTGTAAAATTGATTTAAGACCACATAAAATTTCCCTGGCTGTTTGGGTGGGCATTACTTGATTCTGTTCGTCATATATTACAATACGATACAAAATGATTGGACATGTGAGAAGAAGATACGACCAAATCTCATTTGAAACATTTAAATTATTTTCCGGTTGTCTTCAATGAAAGAATCTTCTCCGACATCGAGCAGATCCAAGTTCTTCGTACTCGGCCTTGGTCACACACATGGACTCAAAATCTGGGCTCGAAGCCAAAAGTGAACCCCCTCTCCATACACCTAGTATCGGGCTGCAACCAAATATCAAAACTGAGAAGAGTTAACAAAACAGAAAAAAAAAAAAAAAAAAGAAGAGAGAGAGAGAGTTTGCAAACAAATCAATCTGAAAGGGATGAGTATGTTTACTCCTCCTGAGTTGTAATCTTGACATCAAAGTGGTCTGGGACAAGTGGTCGAAGCTCTCTTTCTCTGCAATATCTCAGACAGACATCAACACTTGTCTAACAGGTGGTATATTACTTGCCACTGATACTTATTCATCGTATAAAATTTAGACTTACAGTCTCTCCTTAAGTTGGGGAAATAATGTGCTTCCACCGGTTAAGATGATGCTGCCACAGAGCATCAAACATTAGACAAGCAGCAACCAAATTCAGCAGTTGATTCTCATTATTCATCAAAAGAAGGTAAGGTAACAAACCTTTGGTACAAAACTGGTTGCAAGTAAGAATGGCATGAGCTTACAGCTCGGACAATGCACTCTGCAAGTCCCGCCTGATTCATCCCTGTCCAAAAACATAAGTAAAATTTACCAAAATCATCTTTCATCTTCTAATAATATGAACGCATTCTAGTAATCTTGTTGATGCAAGAAAACAATACAAACCCAAATCTGCGGGCTGGAATAGCGTCTCAGGCACAAGAAAACGCTCATTAGTCAAGTCAATCTCCTGAATATCTGTTACGTTTTTGTTCACGTCGGCCTTCTTCCTCTCCCCATCAGCTTTCTTATCCATGGAATCAGAGTTGTTGTTAGATCCTTGGTCAACCCCTAAACAAAGGTTAAGGAACCTCTTGGCAGCTTCAGGGTCTTTGACATAACCCTTGGTATGAGTGACACCATCAGGAAGAACGTAAGTCGACTTGATCAGGTTGGCATTTCGTCGCTCCCGAGCAAGGCGGAGATCACGGTTGAGGTCGAGTGAGACGAAGCAGAGCTTCTCTTTGGCATCATCCATCAAGAAGGTTTGATCCATGACATTGATGGACCGATAAGACACCAATTCCTTCAAGTAGTTAGTGAAAGCTTTGCCACCCAAGTCGATCCTCTTAATGGCGTAATTGAGGGTGAAGTTGTGGAGGACGGGGACGGCGTGGGTGAAGGAGAAGCCACAGTCGACGACGAGGCTACACTGAGTCCGCGAGAGCACGGAATCGGGCTGCCGACTAGCTTCGTAGAGATGGACGAGGGACTGAGGATTCGCGAGGTAGAGAGAAGAGAAGCCGAAATCCTCGAAGACGAGCTCGTCGGTGGCGCGCTGCACGGAAGGGATGGAGAGCGGTGGCTCGGTGAGGAGGAGAGAGGAGGAGGTAGGGGTGATGCGGAGGAGAGAGGTGAAGAGGTGCGACCAGATGTCGCGTTGCAGCTCCGGGTTTATGAGGTAGCCGCGGTCGATGGGGCGGCGGACGGCGGCGGAGGTGAGATCGATGTCGACGTCGAGGTCCGACAGAGGAAGAGGGAGGAGGAATTTCTTGGAGGAGAGAGGTTTGAAGAGGCAGTTTGGGATGACGGTGACGGGATCACGCTCGCCGCCTTGCCCGGCTTTGATTAGACCGCCGCCGTTGTCAAGTACAACGATGTTGTTTGACATTTGACGACGACACAGAGCGGTGTCGCTGCTGGAATCAGTTCAATGGTTTTCAACAAAAAAGGGAAATGGGTTTAGCTTTAGGGTTTAGTTCAGCTGCATATGTAATCGGAGACGAATGGGTTTGCCGTGTGTTTACGATTGTTGTTGTTTTATTGTTATCCTTCCTTAGGATTTAGAAGTGAACAGAGATGAAATTGAAAACAACTTTTGCTTAATTCATTAAAAAAAAAAAAAGTCAAACAACAATCTTCATCTTCTTGTAAGTCATTACACTACTAGCGAAGCTAAATCCAACGTCTATAAAATTAAAGAAGAAGATTAGAGAGAGCGCAAATGCTTTCACCTGCCCCTTCTCTCATTGTCGTCTCTCTCTCTTCTCCTCCCCTTATCACTCCGATGATCCTCTCTATCTCTCATTTCTTCGCGGCGCCTTCTTCTTCTCCTGTCTTCTTCTTCTTTATCTTCCCTACTCTCTCTTTCCTTTCTCTCTCTGTGTTTCTTCTCCCTGCTCACACCTTCATCATACCTGCTCTCCCTCTCCCTCTCCCTCTCCCTCTCCCTGTCTCTTACATCTTCCCGTTGCTGTCTTCTACTGCCATTGTTCTTAATAGCTGCCTTGTCCTCCGTGTCACGTTCATAATGTCTGTCTTGTCTTTTGCCTTCACCATAGCCATGGCGACTTGGAATCTTCTTCTCCCTCTCTGCATCACCCTCAAACACCATATCATATCCTTGGCCTCCCCCGTGCTGTCTGTTTTGGTCTTTCACAATGAACTTGGAAGCCTGATTATCACCCACACAGTCCTTGGCAACATGGTCTGTTGAGCCACATTTGAAACATCCATTCCCTGTCACAACATCATCTCCCCCATTAGTTTTTTTTTTTTTTTTTATCACAGCAGTTCCATGTTTAGTCAGGAGGAGAGAATAGAGAGGATATCATACCTTTACCCTTGTGCGAGTCTTTCTGCCGGAACTGTGACCAAAGTCTGGATACACTCTGACTGAAATCCACGTGTATTCTTCTATCATCAATCAAAGCATTGTCCATCTGTCAATGCAGCAAGTTTGTATATAGCTCAAATTAGTTCATCATTCATTTCACATCCTCGTGTCTGTATGCTACTGTTATTTACACTTTTTTACATTACCTTAAAGTAGGCTTGTTCGCATGCCTCCTTGTCCTCAAACTCTACAACAAATACAAATTTCTCCATCAATATACGCACTTGCTGGAAAAATATCAAGACTTTCCAAGAGTAACCATATAGTATCACTATACTCACCTACAAAAGCGTAGCACAAACTGTCACCTGTTTTGAAATCCCGGATTACATCCGCCCTGCCAATTTCAGACATTAAATACATAAATACAACACTGCAAAACAGTCGATGAATAAAGAATCAAGGAAATATAACTCACGATATGACAGTTCCGAATCGTGAAAAAATTGTATGGAGGTCCTCATCCTGCACGAGATAAGACAAACAAGAACAAACTGTCAGACGAAAGCGCAGGAAGCCTTTGCTTCTTTCTTTTTTTTTTTAATGATTTTGATAGATAGATATATCAGGCAGGCAAGCACCTACCTCGGTCACAGGATTCAGTTTGCAGACGAACAACACATTGTCAGGAGGCTTTACCTCAGCCTCTGGGATATCTCCTATCTGCAACACCAATACAAGCTCAGCTTTTAAAAAGTGAGTGATGATATAACTACAAGACAGCTGAATCAGGGACGATGCTTACACTTTCAAGTACAACAGCACTAGAATGGGCAGCTTTTTCCCGGATAACCTCCTCCAGTTCGTGAATACCAAGTTCTTCATCCATTGGAACCCAATCATCTTCAATCCGCACGTCATCGTTGACCTCTTCCTTGGGTTTTCCTTCAGGGGAAGCATCTGGTATCATCGCAGCCAGTTGTGAGGGATCATCAAACGGATCTTCAAGAATATATGTGTGCTTGATTCTGATGTTTTTGTATGGTCTGTTCTTCGCATCAACATAAGCTTCATTTATCCTTGTCAGAGTTTCAAACCCCTCCGCAATCTCCCCAAACACCTGAAGAATTGGCATATTGCATGTTAACCGGTAGTATATACATAAGAAAGTCACAGGCAGAGTAGGAAAGTTTGTGCTTACAGTGTGTTTCCCATCAAGGTAGTCCAGGTCATCACGAAGTGTAAAATAGAACTGAAAAGAAAACAGACAAAACCACATGAGGACATGCCAACCACAAGACACTGAAAGTTATTTTGAGAAAAAGAATCGGCTTACCTGGGAAGCATTGAGATTTTCTCCACCACTGGCCATTGCAACAGTGCCGGTCTTTGAATGCTTTAAATCCAGATGAATCTCATCTCCGAAAAAACGAGCCTGCTCACCATACAGAAACCTGGAAATGCAACATAACATGCACGAGATGGTTCAGGGAAGTTGATAAATTTTATGGGAAAACACGAACACAACTAGGAAACACAAACACAGAGTAAAGAAAATATAAAAGCACTCCACATATCATTAGAAACAAAGAAAACAACATCTTACTTGTAGATAGAATCTCCACCAACTCCCGTGCCAGTTGGATCACCCGTCTGTGCTGTGAAATCTTTTTGCACAGTGTGGAAGAGGCACCCATTGTAGTACTTGATCCTAGCCATAATATCAGTGAGTTAGTGAGTAGAGTAGCATAGAGAAATGTTTGATATGTAGAAAGGGCAAAGAGGCAGTTACTTGCAGAGCTTGAGGAAGTTCTTGCAGGTCAAAGGGCATTTATCCGAGTAGAGATCAATGACGATATCCCCAAGACTTGTCACAATAAGAACTGACATGTTGCTGAAACCAAGTGAGAATCAATCAATTAGTACGCCTTACACTAACTTATCCCATTCATCATCAAATCCAAGCATTACAGAGGAAGAAAAACGAACAACAAATCCAAGGACGAAGGCAGATAAACATGAAAACGGGGTGTAATTACATATGAGAAATCTATGATTGAAGTAATGACTAATGAGGTAAACAAATATTTGAATCAGCATAAACTTGATTCACATCTGGTTTGAGAAGATCAAGTAACTCCCGTTGTGATAAGATATTCTCGTTTTCAAAATCAAACACAGCTACACTCATTTTCTTCGAAATATGAGATAGTACAGGAGGAGCTGGGTAAGTTTAGGAAGCAAACTATATTATACACCCAGGACCCGAGCTGGGATTTACCCAAGACAAATCCGCAAGCGAAACCAGGCTCGAATTCAAAAACAAGTGGAAGCTGCGAGCCATTAAAAAGAGAAGGGCATCCGAATCAAACCTGGATCGGGAGAGATGGGTTTGGCTCTGGAAGCTTCTACCCAAATCGAGATATTGAAGAGCTAACGAGGTTATCGAAGACGCCACAGGGTCAGGGGTTCGTCTCCAAATTTCTTCTCCGAGAATAAGAAAAGTTGATTATTAGAGAGAGTTCCGAAAAAGAAAACAAATAGGAGCTAGGGGGTTAAAACAGGAAAGTGGTAAAAGATGAGGGTCTCATGGCCAATATATGTAAATATATTTCTGTCGCCGACAAAGACAAATTAAAAGTGCGGAGGTTCCAATAAAAGCCCGCCACGTAATAAAACAGCGGAAGAAGATCCCGAGGGACCCGAGCGATCAGCAGCAAGCAGCGATGTCGCAAAATGACGGGCCTGACTTCAGCCTCTCCGACGAGATTCTCGCCGTGATCCCGACGGACCCCTATGATCAACTCGATCTGGCGAGGAAGATCACTTCCATGGCGATCGCGTCCAGGGTTTCGAATCTAGAGTCCCAAGTCTCCGGGCTCAGGCAGATGCTTGCAGAGAAAGATCGTCTTGTCCATGAGCTCCAGGGCAGAGTTTCTTCCCTGGAAAGTCTCTACCACGAGGCTGACTCCTCTTTCAAGAATGCCCTCGATGAAAATGTATCACACTTGTTCTCTTATGTTTTCATTTCATTTGTGACTTGAGACACATTTTTGACTCGGTTTTGTTTAACTCGATTTGAAGATGAAACTTACTCAAGAGCGAGATTCACTCGCAATCACTGCCAAGAAACTCGGTCGTGATTTTGCCAAGGTTCGTTTTGTTCCTTAATTCTTACCTTCTCCCCTATCTTGATCATTTGTTGATTGATCATAACTCGGATTTTGTAGCTCGAAGCATTCAAGAGACAACTGATGCAGTCATTAAATGATGAGAATCCATCTGTATGCTCTACATCACTCCCTCTTTACTTCCTCTTTTTTATATATAGAAGAAAAACAAGAAATCTCATCTCCTCTTCGTCTTCTTCTTCTTCTTCTTCTTTTACACAGCAATCCGAGACAAGTGATGTCAGAATGGTTCCTCGAGACCAAGGTACTGTAACAAGTCTTTTCTTTTATTATTATGTATTTGTCTCAGAATGTTATTTCACTCTCTCTCTCTCTCTTTCTGTGAGTTGTAGCAGAGGATCATTCAAATGGCTTATCATCATCAGCAGTAGCACACGGTTCCTACCCAAACAACGAAGGTGATGGATGATGGCTGCATTTAATATGCAGCAAACAATTACGTTTGTGTTGATTCTCATGTGTGTATGTATTGTATGAATGAAACAGGTTCAAGTGAAGCGAGGGAAAGAGTCTCTTTGACACCGCACTTGTCTCCTGCTTTGACTCCACCGAGAAGCTACTCAGCTGCTTCATCGCCAATGCAATACTCTGGCGCTGCATCTCCAACATCTTCACATTATGATATCCGCCTCTGGTCTTCATCAAGCCAGCAATCTTCTCTACCAAACTCTCCTCCTCGCTCACATTCTTCTGCTTCAGGTAAGGTTTAGTTACACGGTAATTAAAAGCATATACATCTCCAAACTCCGAAAATCACCTTATGTTAATACACAGCTCGCCATCCCCGGATTGATGGGAAAGAGTTCTTTAGACAAGCCAGGTACGTATTCTAATATATTCCTCCTAGAGCTAGCTAGCAACTAATAGTGGAAATAAGAATGATAATTGATAAATTTAGCATTTTTGCTTTTGAGTTTGCAGGAGCCGTTTGTCTTACCAACAGTTCAGTGCGTTTTTGGCTAACATCAAGGAACTCAACGCTCGAAAGCAGAGCCGAGAGGTATAGTTCATATCATTTCCTTACTTTGTGTTTATATATATAGTTATATATAATGCTCAAATCCTCCTAACAAGAAAAATGGTGTCAATGCGCCAGGAAACGCTGCGGAAAGCGGAAGAGATATTCGGGACGGACAAGAATGATCTTTACATATCCTTTAAAGGACTCCTCACTAGCGGCCGTTAAAAATCACACTTGGTTTCTTTTGAACCACACACCATCCATACACAACTTGATTTTATATTTGTAACATCTTACCTCTTTCAATTGCTCAACCATCAAATAAAAATCAGATAATTTTTTGGCGGGTTTATAATGGATTGTTTGTTGCAAGTACCTAAAGATAAGATGGATGTTGAAAAGTGATTTCTTTAGGATTGAAACCTTTTGCTGCTCTCTTCCTTTTGCCAAGAGTTTATATATATATGTACGTTTTAAAACGAAAGAAAGATTGAATAACATTGCTAAATAAATAAACAGAACATATGAAAACCAAATAACTTTACGACAAAGCGTTCTTTGGTGTTCTTCATTTGCTACATTCTGCTTCTTTAAAAACCAATGACAGAGATAACAACGGTATGAAAAAGAACAAAGGAGGAAAAAGTAAAGGAAACAAGGAAGGGTGCAGTAAGAGGAAAGGCAAATGATCTCTTTCTATTAGGATTTGAGTTGTATTGGTTTTGATTTTGTATTAAAAGTTATCAAGTCTTGTCTTCTTTCATGTGCTTGTTATGTTGAAAGAGGGAAATGAAATTTGAGGATCCTAAGGCGTCAAATATCCATCCAAGCTGCATATTAACATAAATTCACGTTTTTATAAGCAAGAAAAAGAAGATGAAAATGTTTAAATAAAACGTATCCATGTTTTGTACACAAACTTTACCAAGGTCTTGGTCTACGTAGTGAACTGTTAACTTGGATAAATCACCTTGAATGATCAAATAGTACAACATTCATTGTAAATAGAGACGGTGCTTTTACAAAAACGTCCATATAAATAAAACGTTTTTATAACAAAACAGTTGAATCTCAAGGCTCACACAAGAATCAAGAATGGGCTTGTGAAGAACATTCGTTTTGCTTGCTTGAAATATTAAAACAAAAGTCAACGGATACTAAACACACATAAAAATATTGGGCCAAGGGTAAGCCGCCGCCTCAGGCCCACGAAAATAGAGCGAAAACCCTAGCGGAGCAAAGGCATATACTCATGGCATCTCCTCGCCCACTATATATTCAGCTCCCATCTCCTCTAACGCCTCCTTGCACCTACTTGGTTCTCTCTCTCGCTTTCTCTCCTCCCATCACTTCCCTCTAAGGTTAGTCCGTTTCCTCGATTTCGTCCCCATTCTACTGCGACTTTTCTTCCGATTGTTGTTTCGTGTTCGATTTGCATAGCTTTAGCTACCTTTTTTGTTCTTATTTAATGGTTAGATTAGCTGTTTCATTGAGTTTTGTTGCTGATCTATGCTTATCGCCTTTGATTGTCATACCCAGTCCCTGGATTCATTTATTTGCTCATGTTACCGATGATCGTTGCTCTGTTGAGTCTGTCTTTTTAGATCTGGTGTTAGAGATCCTTGAATATTTCGCTCTTCGTTTTTGACCCTTGCTGTTATCCTTCAGTAATATTGTGGATGGCTTGACTTTTTCTTTTCTGGTTATATCTTCGCAAAAGTTATTCTCTACTGCAAAATTATATCTATCTTTGTTTCCTTGGAATTTCAACTATGATCTGATCTGTTCCACCATGATTGATGTTCATCTGTCTAATCCTTGCTACTGTGTACGCAGAGATTTTGTAGGTTGCTAACAAAAGTTAGTCAAGATGGTGAAGTTCACATCCGATGAGCTTCGTAGAATTATGGACTACAAACACAATATCCGTAATATGTCCGTTATTGCCCATGTCGACCACGGTACGATCTTCACTCACCACTTCTATTTATTTGTTTATTTAATTATCATTAGCCTTGTCTATTTGCTGAGTGTTTGAGTCGTTCTCTAATGAATGTTTATTGGTGATGAACAGGGAAATCCACCCTGACTGATTCCCTGGTTGCTGCTGCTGGTATCATTGCGCAAGAGGTTGCTGGTGATGTGCGTATGACTGATACACGTGCTGATGAGGCGGAGCGTGGTATCACCATCAAGTCCACCGGTATCTCTCTCTACTACGAGATGACCGACGCTTCCTTGAAGAGCTTCACTGGTGCCAGAGACGGTAACGAGTACCTTATCAATCTCATCGACTCACCTGGGCACGTTGACTTCTCATCTGAGGTCACTGCTGCTCTTCGTATTACCGATGGTGCTCTCGTCGTGGTCGACTGTATCGAGGGAGTCTGCGTCCAGACCGAGACCGTGCTCCGTCAAGCCCTTGGTGAGAGGATTAGGCCTGTCCTGACCGTTAACAAGATGGACAGGTGTTTCCTTGAGCTTCAGGTTGATGGTGAGGAGGCTTACCAGAATTTCCAGAGGGTTATTGAGAACGCCAATGTCATCATGGCCACCTACGAGGATCCCCTTCTTGGTGATGTCCAGGTCTACCCTGAGAAAGGTACCGTTGCCTTCTCTGCTGGTCTCCACGGATGGGCTTTCACTCTTACCAACTTCGCCAAGATGTACGCCTCCAAGTTCGGTGTTGACGAAACTAAGATGATGGAGAGGCTCTGGGGTGAGAACTTCTTTGACCCTGCCACCAGGAAATGGAGCAGCAAGAACACCGGTTCTGCCACCTGCAAGCGTGGGTTTGTTCAGTTCTGTTATGAACCCATCAAGCAGATCATTGCTACTTGCATGAACGACCAGAAGGACAAGTTGTGGCCTATGTTGGCCAAGCTTGGTGTCCAGATGAAGTCTGATGAGAAGGAGCTCATGGCCAAGCCTCTGATGAAGCGTGTCATGCAGACGTGGCTGCCCGCAAGTACCGCACTACTTGAGATGATGATCTTTCACCTGCCATCTCCTCACACTGCCCAGAGGTACCGTGTTGAGAACTTGTATGAAGGTCCCCTCGATGATCAGTATGCCACTGCCATCAGAAACTGTGATCCCAATGGTCCTCTCATGCTCTACGTTTCCAAGATGATTCCCGCCTCAGACAAGGGTAGATTCTTTGCCTTTGGTCGTGTCTTTTCTGGAAAGGTGTCCACTGGAATGAAGGTCAGAATCATGGGTCCCAACTTCGTCCCTGGTGAGAAGAAGGATCTCTATGTCAAGAGTGTCCAGAGAACTGTCATCTGGATGGGAAAGAGGCAGGAGACTGTTGAGGATGTTCCCTGTGGTAACACCGTTGCCATGGTTGGGCTCGATCAGTTCATCACCAAGAATGCTACCCTGACCAATGAGAAGGAAGTGGATGCCCACCCTATTCGTGCCATGAAGTTTTCCGTGTCCCCTGTTGTCCGTGTTGCTGTTCAGTGCAAGGTCGCATCTGACCTCCCCAAGCTGGTTGAGGGACTCAAGAGGCTGGCCAAGTCTGACCCTATGGTTGTTTGCACAATGGAAGAGTCGGGTGAGCACATTGTTGCTGGTGCTGGAGAGCTCCATCTTGAGATCTGTCTCAAGGATCTTCAGGATGATTTCATGGGAGGTGCTGAGATCGTCAAGTCGGACCCTGTTGTCTCATTCCGTGAGACTGTCCTGGAGAGATCTGTCCGCACAGTGATGAGCAAATCCCCCAACAAGCATAACCGTCTGTACATGGAGGCCAGGCCCTTGGAGGATGGTCTAGCGGAGGCGATTGATGATGGCCGTATCGGCCCAAGAGATGACCCCAAGATCCGATCAAAGATCTTGGCCGAGGAGTTTGGATGGGACAAGGATCTAGCGAAGAAGATCTGGGCGTTTGGACCAGAAACCACCGGGCCTAACATGGTTGTGGACATGTGTAAGGGAGTGCAGTACCTGAACGAAATCAAGGATTCAGTGGTGGCTGGGTTCCAGTGGGCGTCCAAGGAAGGACCTCTGTGTGACGAGAACATGAGAGGAATCTGCTTTGAGGTATGTGATGTGGTTCTCCATTCTGATGCTATCCACAGAGGAGGTGGTCAGGTTATCCCAACCGCGAGGAGGGTTATCTACGCCTCGCAGCTCACTGCCAAGCCCAGACTTTTGGAGCCCGTGTACATGGTGGAGATCCAAGCGCCAGAGGGAGCTCTCGGAGGAATCTACAGCGTGCTGAATCAGAAGCGTGGACACGTGTTCGAGGAGATGCAGAGGCCAGGAACACCGCTGTACAACATCAAGGCGTACTTGCCGGTGGTGGAGTCATTTGGATTCTCGAGTCAGCTTAGGGCAGCAACCTCAGGACAGGCCTTCCCGCAGTGTGTGTTCGATCATTGGGAGATGATGTCGTCCGACCCTCTCGAGGTTGGTTCTCAGGCTTCGACTCTGGTGGCTGACATCAGGAAGAGGAAGGGTATGAAGGAACAGATGACTCCCTTGTCCGATTTCGAAGACAAGCTTTAAGCAGCAGCTCAAGCACCTCCTCTCCTCCCCTCTCTCTTATCTCACTCTCTACTACTCTGAACAATTTTATTTTACTCTGTTTGAATTTTGGTCTTTGCTTTTTTGGTTTACTATTTTGGTACGATGATGATGGATTGATGACTTTATCTCTGGCCATCCTCTCTTAAATGTGTTTTACTTTTTAGTTGAGAACTTCCTACTTTAATTATGTCTTCGCAAATATTTTGCTCTTGTTTTGTTTTTTTTGCTTGCTTTTGTTCTGTTTTCCATTGGATCGTTCATTAGCTTATGCAAGCATGAGGTTGCTTATCGCCATGCTAAACCGGTAGGGTTTATAGTTCTTACGAACATGAGAATGTGTATGTAATTGTTGGGATTGTCGTGGAGCCTAGAACAATGTCTTATCTGTTAGAGTTTGTGATTAAGTGAACCATTCTGCGGATTTGAAGTAGAAAAGAATGGAAGTTATATAAACCGAAAAAACTGATTTGCCTTCTCTTATATCCATTTCATGATTTATTAACGTGGTGGGAATTCGAAATTTGGAGGCCCACACAACTCTAACTATGGGCCGAAATTAATGCCGGCGAGAACAAGTCAGTATACTCGTCAACTTGGGGGACGACCAGAATCAGCGATATGTCGTCGCTTTATTATGAAACGCGTTTCTGTGGTCCTTATGTGAGCGCTTCTAGGAACCATCTTCGAAATAATTTAAAGTCTTAAACTGTTGAAAACGTTATCAATTAGTATAAAAAGAAAGACTCAAAAGATCAAATGATTCATCTCCAGCTCTCCAGACGCACAATATAAAACACACACAAAACTAAATGGCTCAATCTCAACAGCAGCAACACGGTGAGACATTCATTCTAACTTAATCAATACATATATACAAGCGTTGTTGACTTGACTGACATATATATGTTGTTAAGGTTTTAGTAAATAATTGGAGTGTTTGTATAAATATGCAGAAATGAAGCAGACACTGAAAGAGGCGCCGGTGGTGGTGAATGACTCTCCCAAGACTAGGTGTAAGCAGCAGCAGACTCATCAGACAAAAAGCAAAGGCAGCGGTGGTTTTTTACGTGGATGGTACAATAATATCCCTCTCTCTTTTGTTCACCCATAAACATCATTTCCTTATATAAATCTTCTCCCGTTACATTGAACTAATTTGGTTTTATTGCTCTCTCTTTGCAGTTGTACTGCACTTTTGGCTTGCTGCGTGCTCGACAGTATCGTCTAACGCTAGGCGGATCTCATCTCTTTTGATTCTTTTCATGTAAATTTCTCATTGTTTCTGATTACCTACTTAGGAAGGTTATCTATTACGTTTGATATTTGTATTTGTATTTACATTCTTTTCCTTTTCTACTGAATATTTATCAAGTTTCTTCTTATTTGCCCAAAACCAAGTTTATGCTGCATCTTCAAAACCACAATTTATGAGATTCATACAAAAGGCTATAATAAATTATCCCATGGAATTTCTCCGGGTGTAAATAAATAAAAGAAAGATATCACTATATTTTGCAAAACCAAGATCAATGATACTCGATGCTATAAAAGACACAACCTGTGAATGTCATGTCATGTTCTGTGATTGAGAGAGATGTCATCTCAGGGTTCTGTTACACGTTGAAGCGGAAAAGCATCACATCTCCTTCTTTGACTATGTACTCTTTACCCTCTGATCTCAACTGCAATGTCAAAGAATACCTCGAGTGAGCAAAGAGTTATCAGAAGCTCAAAGCAATGGGGAACATCGGGAAGAAACTCACAAGTCCTTTCTCTCTTGCTGCGGCTAGAGAGCCAGCTGTGACAAAATCTTCATATGCAACCTGAACCAAAAACAATTGAATTGGTTCATACGGAAAGCTAAGCTAATAGTACTAGATTCATTAAGGGGCAAAAATGCTTACAGTCTCAGCTCTAATAAAACCCTTCTCAAAGTCAGAGTGAATAACACCAGCAGCTTGTGGTGCAGTCATGCCTGTATCCATACATATTTGTCTAGCAAAATTACTTCATGTCCACAGGAAATATAATTACTTGATACTGATTGGAAACTAACCTGCGTGTATGGTCCATGCTCTTGTTTCCTGCCATAATGAGAGGGATCAAACATTTTAAAGTCATGTTTTACTGAATAAGTTTTTTCTTTTTGAGTTTCTATGCGTTCTTCACCTTTTCACCAGAAGTGAAGTAGGTCTGCAAACCTAGCAGACTGTATGTTGCCCTGATGAGGTTCCCAAGGCCACTCTCACTGACACCTAGAGAGTTCAAATATTCCGTCCGTTCTTCATGAGGAAGTTCGGTTAACTCAGACTCAACCTGCTTCCATGGATATGGATGGATGATTTATTCAAGTAAAAATCAGGCACGAAATCACAACATGTAGTAAAGAGACAATGATCCTGACCTGTGCTGAGACAACCACGTGGCCAGACTGCAAATCAGAGCAGAGACCCTTGACTTGTTCAACGAAAGTATTCTTGTCAGGCTCGGCAAGATCAGTCTCAGCAACATTAGCGACGTAGATCATAGGCTTCATCGTAAGGAGGCAGAGATGCTTTACGACCTCCTTCTCGAGGTCAGTCAATGAAACAGAGCGTGCAGGTTTCCCATCAAGAAGGGCCTCCTGAATTCTTTCCAAAGCAGATTTTTCGGCTTCCTCCTGTGTCATATATATAATAATGTAACAAAACTCTTGTAAATAAAATCAGAGCAGACCGGGCTTGACAAGGCAGTAGATAATGGGGGAAGTTTACCTTGAGTTTGGATTGTGAATCCTTAGCCTTGCCTTTCTTAAGTCTCTCGATTCTTTTACCAATCTGTATAAACACCAGACATGATGAAGATGTGGTCACAGCTCGAGAAATGAGCAGCAAGAATGAGAAAAGAGGGTACCTGATCCAAGTCGCAGAAAATAAGTTCGAGATTGATGACATCAATGTCAGACTTGGGATCAACTTTGCCATTCACATGAATAATGTCGTTGTCCTCAAAGCATCGTACCACCTGAAGAGCAAGCAAGCAAGCAAGCAAAAGTTACATTATTAAGAACATGAGAAAGAAATCAACAAGGAGAGATGTATATGAACCTGGAGGATGGAATCGACTTCTCGGATGTGAGATAAGAACTTGTTCCCTAAACCCTACAAACACCAAACTTGGAAATCAATTCAGAGAGATATAGAGAGCAGAAGAAGAAGAAGAAGAATCAGAAAGGGAAACGGACTTCGCCTTGACTGGCACCCTTGACAAGACCAGCAATGTCGACGAACTCAATGGAAGCAGGCACCAATTTCTGAGAAGTGCTGAGCTTGGAGAGCACCTGAAGACGCGAATCAGGAACCGCAACAATGCCCACATTCGGCTCAATCGTGCAAAAGGGGAAATTGGCAGCTTGAGCCTTGCCATTCTCCACCTGTTAGATGAGATAGTAACAATACAGAAGGTGTTTGACAAAATGCCTGAGAGAGAGAATGATAAAAAAAGGAAGACGGAGAAGCAAGGCAAGCCCTTACGACGGCGTTAAAGAGGGTGGACTTGCCAACGTTGGGAAGACCGACGATACCGGCTTTCAAGCTCATGCTGACTTTGGAGGAGAAGCATCGCTTGTCCAAGGTCAAAACTCCGACCGACTTGGATTTGCCGGAAAAGAGGAACTGGTTTCGACAAAGGGAAGACTTGGAGGGCAGCAAAGTCAAAGCAGCAACGACGGTGTTACAAGCTGCTCTCGCCATCCTCCTCGGTGAAATGATTAGTGGAGGAGTTCTGGGGCTCTCTCGCGTCGCCGTGTATTTGCCTCTTTTATCTTTCCATTTTTTTTGTTCCGTCTTTAATTTAATAAGATGAGGCAAAGGCAATTACGAAAGCATGTATGAACTCCAGTTTTATCCATTTCAGCATTTAATTTACACTCTCTATCTTATATTTGTCTTGTTCGTCCATTTATGTCAGTTTTTGATAATCTAATCTTTTATTAAGACCCACAAACCAATACAGTTAATTATCGTCAACACTCCTCTCCTCTCTGGTTGCAAAATGATTAACAAAATTAAGTATCAGTCAGTCAAAAGCTTGACAAATGAAGAGCGCAAGTTGTACATAACATCCCAAAATGTGTCAACTCCACAAGTATTAATTGATCTAAAAGCAGAAATTAAGTCTGAATAAAAACGGAAGAAAAACAGAGAGAAAGGAGAAATGAGGAGACAGGTCTTTGAATCTATTTGGAACGTTGTCTCATCTTTCGACGCTTCCTCTTCAGCCTCCTCATCCGCTTCTTCTTCCACTGCGAAAATTACCACATCATTTCGTTACTTTTCAAATAGATATCACATCAACCTAACCTAACAGATCACTATAATACAGCTTATGCAACTAGATTGTATTGAGAGATTTATTTAAACAGAGGATTAACCGATGCAGAATCTCAAAGCTAGTTTGGGCAGTAGCATTGTCGAAAGGAGCAATGCCAAACCTGTATTTTATTCAACTCCTAAATTGGGTTATACACCACATTTGATTCAACATTGGATAACCAGAGTTTCAATACAAGACACACAAAACCACCCATTTCTCGCCTATAATGAATCATCTCCTCGTCCTACATGTATTCCTCTAATCGATTCTAGTCATGGCGAAAAGCAAAACATGAAAGAAAGAGACGAGATTCTACTACATACCTTGGCTCTCATTGTTGGGGAATCTGCTACTGCTGCTTCTTCTTCTTCTTCTTCTTCTCTAGATTAAAGGGATAAAAGGAGAGAGCAGCAGTCACAACACATATCAAGTATCTATCTATCATCTAGGGTTTTGAACTAGAAGATAAACGACATTATTTAAGGCCCAATAATAATGGGCCTACTTTTAGTGCGAGAACCCATATATATATCTATCTATCTTCTGGAGACCGACCACCTTAAATAAAGGAAAGTATCTCAGTATCAGAGTTGCATAAATGAGAGAGCTAAGACCAGAAACTTGTATTTTCTTGCTTGTCGTCGAGAATGAAAAGGAAAAGGAGCCAAGAAACGGTGATCAAACCTCACCCTTCTTCTCCTTATGCAAGTCCGATTTCGATTTCGATTTCGAATTCGAGCGAGGAGAGACGAGTCTTAGATCAATCAAAGAGGTAAATTATGCTTTTTTTCAAACTCTGTTTCCCTCAATCTTACTTTCAAGTTTCAAGGTCCACTCTAAAGTTTCCTGTTTTGGGGTGGTAAAGTTGACTGATTGATTCTGCCTTTTTCAATCTAGTTTACTGGAATCGTTGATGGAACACAACTTTGAGAAGATCAAGGACGAGATTGTCCACACAATTACATCATTCCCCTCCGCTTTCGTTATCAAGGTTGTTCCTATATGTCACTCTTTCTCTCTCTCACTCTGCATGTCCCATCTTTCTCTGAGGCTTTTGTTCTTTTGTGTGTAATGCAACTGGCAGTCTCTGGTGTGTTGCATTTTCGACATGGTAATAACGGTGGACAATGCCTATGTCTTACTCGCTCGTCTCTCCCTTGTGCTATTCCACGCGCTTCCCCCTTTTCTATCAGACGATTCTCACGTTACCACTTTTAAGCTCCTCTTGCTGTGCAAATGCCGAATGTCTCTCCAAAATTCACCTCCTGGTTTTGTTGAGGATTCAAACTGTTTGAGATTCATCAAGACCCTTCGGGTTTTGGCTGATGCTTTCAAGAATGGGATTGTCGACGAGACAACTCGGGCAAGTGCAGTTCAGGTTTGCCTTGCCTCTTAAATCTGCTTCAATTTTAGAAAGCAACTGTTTTCTTTACTTGTTGTTAATGGTCATGTCATGTGTGATGTGTGTGTGCATCATGCTTGTGATGAGTCCTTTTTTCTTTTCTTTCTCTTAATACCAATCCAATGAATTTTGAATTTGTTTTCATTGGAAACAAGCTAAGCTGACTTACAGCAGCTAGAGCAAACTTGTCCGGTAACCCACACAATCCAAAAACATGATCATTTGGGTATGATACTACTACGTCTCTTTCGCTTACATTTATCAGGAGGACCCAGCCAGGCTTGGAAAGGAAGCACAACAAGATACATTGCACTTACAAGGAAGGAGGATGAAGAAAGCAAAGCTTCATCAACTGGAAACTCTTCAACATGATAATGAGAAATTGCGTTTCAAGGCTGACAAGTTGGAGGGCAAGTACAAGGTCGAGCTGCGTCTCAGAAAACAATCAGAATCTGCGCTGGACAAAAAAGGCAAAGAGTTGGAGGAGATGAAGCAACGGCTTGAAACTTGCAAAACAGAACAAGAGAAGCTCAACTCGCAAGTCAGGGCTTGGCAGGACAAGTTGAAGAGCAAGCACAAGATGGAGTTGGTTCTCAGGAAATCTCTTGATAAAGAAAAACAGGAGCTTGAGATAGTCAAAGGGCTACTCGAATCTTCCAACAAAGAAACAGATGCGATGCGACAAGAGAGGGACAAAGCTCTCATATTAGTCCAAGAGCTCAGAAGAAGGCAAAAAGAAGAGCGTCAACCTCTAGAATCGTTTTTCTGTCCTATCACACAGGCAAGCGCGAGCCCCACCCACATCAAAGAATTGCTAGCTAACGAGTAACGAGTAACGACGCCACACTAGTGTATCTTTATGGAAGATCTTAATATGTTTTCTTATATCATTGATTGGCATTTGGCAGGAGGTCATGGAAGATCCACACTTGACAGCCGATGGATTCACGTACGAAGCCGAAGCTATTAGGGAATGGTTTAGCAAAGGTCACGATACCTCGCCCATGACAAATCTCAAGCTTCCTCATCTCAACCTTGTCCCCAACCGTACTCTCCGGTCTGCGATTCACGACTTCCTTTGATTCCTTGCTCTGCTTTTCCATCCGGGTTTAGTCTTAACGGAATTTTTGATTTTGTGTATATAATGGCCTCACGAGTCACGACGCTCTCTGCTCTACTAGATATGACCCTTGCTGTCATTTGTTTTGTTTGCTACTCTACTCTAGATAAGCTTATGTAAAGACCAGTTTTTGTTAGCCATAAACTCTTTTTTTTCCCGTAAATTACATTATTTGACAAGTGAATGGGTTGATGTGTCAGCAGCGTTCAGTTGGCTCACAATCAAAATACACAATTAAGAGCCAAATACCCTGACGTTGTTCTATTTGTTCAACAAAATAGGACTCATTACTTGATTCTCTGATACCATAGTTGATGTTTGAATGCACATCAGAAAATGTTCCTCCTTCTAGATTTGTAATACTAGTAGTGGGCCTAATATATGTCCAGTTTCCTTATTATGGGCCGAATTAAATACAGTCGAATAAGGGAGTGACACGTTATACTTGCAGTGCAGACTACGATGATTCGATGACAAGGAGAAGTTTAAACGTTTTGTCGACTTTTTTATTTTTATTTTTTGGTCGACTTTTTATATTCTCAAGACCAACCAGAGTGAAGAAGAAGAAGAAGAATCGTAGGATCCTGTTCCTGTTCCTGTTCATGCATGGATTCTCTTCTCCCTTCTCGCCTGAGCCTCATCGATGTAAGACCTCCTCTCATCTCATCTCACTTGCCCCTTTTTCTTTTCTCTATTTTGTTTCTTCTCATCGACTCTAATTTTCGCTTTGGAATTGAAGATGAACTCTCAGCCTCCGCCTTCGTATTTGAGCGAGGAGAAACGAGTGTTGGATAAATCAAAGAGGTAAAAGCCTTTTCTAACTCCGTTCCACTCTTCTTCCTCTTCTTTTTGACAGTCCAATTGATTCTGGTTTTTCAATTCGTGATTGCTAGTTTACTCAACTGGTTGACGCAACGGAATTTCGACAAGATCAAAAATGAGATTGCTCGGACAATAACATCATCTCCCTCCCCTTTTGTTATCAAGGTTCTTCTCTCTCTCTCTCTGAATCACAATGTGTGTTCCATTTTTGTATATCATTTTGCTGACAGGCTTTCTATTTCTAATGGTTTGCAGTCTCTGGTGTGTTGCATTTTGGACATGGCAATGGTGGACAATGCCTATGTGTTATTCTCTCGCCTATGCGTAGAGCTTTTTAACGAGATTCCACCTTTTCGATCAGACGAGTCATCTCAGATTACCACTTTTGAGAGGCTCTTCCTTTGCAAGTGCCGGCTGGAGCTTGAGCACTCATCTCCAAACACAGAGAGACCACCACTTGTTTTTGTTGAGGAATCAGAGTGTTGGAGATTCATTAAGACCGTGAGGGTTCTGGCTGAGATTTTCAAGAATAATATGGTCAACGAAACTACAAGGCAGAGTATAGTTCAGGTTTTCCCTGTCGTCTATTTAATCCAATGTATAGTGTGTAGTTAAATAGCCAATGTTTCTGCTGACTGATACTTACTTGTTAACTGCATTTAATTTGTAGGTGCTTATGAATCCCATCACTCCACCTGAGAGGAATACCGACGCTATGCACTTTTTTCTGACCTCCATTGGGAAACTCTCTGATTTCCAGTTTTCTGATCCAAGTTTCAAGCAGCAGCTCTTGCAAAGCTCTTGGGTAACAACACACCACTACCATCCAAATTCCAAAAGCATTATATATATATGCTTCGTTCATCTCTAAGTCTAATCATAGCTTGATTTGAAGGCTGTAGAGCTGGAGAGCAATTACAATGAAGAAGTCAAGCTTAGGAAAGAAGCACAAGTTGCACTTGTTAGAGAAACAGAGGAAAATGAGTTGATGAAACGGTTACTTGAGTCTTACAAGGAAGAA
Source organism: Microthlaspi erraticum (assembly GCA_902728155.2). Classification (NCBI taxonomy): domain Eukaryota; kingdom Viridiplantae; phylum Streptophyta; class Magnoliopsida; order Brassicales; family Brassicaceae; genus Microthlaspi; species Microthlaspi erraticum. The sequence continues at coordinate 130,505 of CACVBM020001055.1, forward strand.
CAAGGTCAACTGCAGTTGCAAGCTCAAACCTTGGAGCACAAGCACCAACAGGAGTTGCGTCTTAGGAAAGAAACGGAATACGCGCTCGCTATGGAACGGGAGAGGATGGAGAAAGCAGAGCTTCAGCTGGAAACTTTTGAAAATGAATACGAGAAAATGCGTTCCAAGGCTAAGGAATTTGAGAGCAAGCACGACGTCGAGCTGAGTCTGAGGAAAGACACAGAAACTGCTCTTTGCGAAGAAAAGAAAGTGTTGGAGGAGACGAAGCAGCAGCTTGAAGCTTGCAAACCAGAACAAGAGAAGCTGAATTCGCAGGTGAGGACTTGGCAGGACAAGTACGAGCAAGAGTCGAGCCTTAGGAAAGAGGCAGAGGATGCTCTTTCTAGAGGAATCCACGAGCTTGAGATAGTCAAAGGGATACTTGAGTCTTACGAAAGAGAAGCAGATGCGATGCGACAAGAGAGAGACAATGCTCTCAAATCGGTGCAAGAGCTGACGCTAAAGCAAACAGAAGAGCGAGAACCTCTACAATCGTTTATCTGCCCTATCACACAGGCAAGCCTCTAACTTCTTTTTGAAAATATATGCTATAGTACTAACTCTTCTTATACAGACTAGCTTTATTGTATATGTTTATATATTTGTGTAGGAGGTCATGAAAGATCCACACTTGACAGCCGATGGACATACGTACGAAGCAGAAGCTATCAGGACATGGTTTAGCAGAGGTCGCCATACGTCGCCCATGACAAATCTCAAGCTTCCTCATCAGAACCTTGTCCCAAACCGTACTCTTCGGTCTGCGATTCAGGAGTTTGTTGCTTCTCTTCTTCCTCCTTAGTCTTCTTAAGACTTACATTTTTGATATTAGGCCCTACAATAATGGCCTCACATACATCTCTACTCTAGCTTCCATTTGTGATCCAGTTATTTTGCGACTGTATATTATTTATTCAGAAGCAAGACAGAGTTTATTTCCATAAATATCCTGAATGGTCAACAGACAGATGACCGGATTTAATTAAAAACGTATATTCTGGAAGATTTGTCAAGCAAGAAAGTGTGTTTATGATTTTGATTTTATCGAAATGTAGTTAGTACTCAGGATATTTTGTGAAAGAATTGATATTATGATTAGATATTGTAATATAAACAAATCTATGTGTATCTATATGTGTATCTCTTAGTTAAGATACTCTCAAAATGGTGTATCTGTTAACATTCATCGAGTGGTATATTAAAGAGGAGAAACGCTTTTGGATCTCTCTGCCAATTGACTATTGAGAGACAAATGCCGAATGGAGCTTAGAAATGTGTACTTTGGGGAATCTCTCTGTTAGGAAGGTACGGATTCTTCTGTTTCAAGTTTTCAAATTCAATCGACGGAATAGGAAGAGGATGGTCTCTACTCGAAGCATAGTTCAGGTTTGCCTTTGCCATCTTCCACTCTTACTATTTGGTCTTAGAGATCTGCTGCTAATTATAATCTAATGAATCCTTTTATAATCTAATACATACATATCCCTAACCCTAGCTTTTGGTTTACAGGCTCAAGAGTTAGAGAAGAGATACAATGAAGAAGTCAAGCTCAGGAAAGAAGCAGGAGATGCACTTGCTAGCAAAAATGAAGAGATGGAGGTGATGAATCGGTTACACAAGGAAGAACAAGGTCAACTGAAATTAAATACTCGAGCCATGGAGCAAAAGCACCAAAAGGAGAAGGTAAACCTTAAAGTGGCATGGCTTGAAAATGAAAACGAGAAAATGCATTTGAAGGCTGAGGTTTTGGAGGGCAAGTACAAGGGCGAGCTGAGTCTCAGAAAAGAAACAGAAACTGCGCTGCGTAACCAAAGCAAAGAGCTCGAAGAGACGAAGCAACTGCTTGAAGCTTGCAACGTAGAGCAAGAGAACCTGACTACGCAGGTCAGAACTTGGCAGGAGAGGCACGATCAAGAGTCGCGTCTCAAGAAAGAAACAGAGGATGCCCTTTCTAGAGAAAAACAAGAGCTTGAGACTGTGAAAGTGCTACTCGAATCTTCCAAGAAAGAAACGGATGCGATGCGACAAGAGAGGGACAATGCTCTCCTTGTATTCGACGAGATGGCAACAAAGCAAGCGGAAGAGCGTCAGCCTCCACCGTCGTTTATTTGCCCTATCTCACAGGCAAGCCTCATTTGACATGGATTACTTGCACAAGAGGCAACCTCGTTATAAGATTAATAATATGTTTGTTTCATTTATATGATTCGCAGGAGGTCATGAAAGATCCACACTTGACAGCTGATGGACATAGCTACGAAGCAGAAGATATCAAGGAATGGTTTAGCACAGGCCACGATACCTCACCCATAACAAATCTCAAGCTTCCTCATTGCCATCTTGTCCCAAACCGTGCTCTCCGCTCTGCGATTCAAGACTTGGTTTGATTCATCTTCCCGTCTTTCCATCCGGTTTAGTCTTAAAAGAATAAATTTGATATTGGGCCTTTTATAAAATGGCCTCGCGAGTCTCTCTCTACTCTACTCTACTCTACTCTACTATCTAAATTTATGGGCCTTGCTTTTTGTCTCCATCCGTTCTGAACTGGAGACTCGTTAGTCGTACGTGGCTCGGTTCGGACCTTGCTTTTTCTTTTTTTCTTTTTTAAAATATGAATATCCGAAAATGGGAATAAAGACATTTTTTTCTCAGAACGGTAAAGAAGACAATTGTGCTTTGTACACGCCTAAAACGCCATGAAAAGCCAAACATACAAAAGACCAATACAACAAATAAAAGCAACTCTAAAAGATCTCTATATGTTGCCTTTTTCGGTTCCAAAGAAAATAAGTCACGTGACAAACGGACAACGTGACGTAGTCTCTTTTATTAATTCAGAAGACTTGTTGTAATGGAATTAGACTTACTTTTTTTTCTGATTTCGAAATATTTACGCCAATCTAAAAGTTTAAAGTTTAAACTCCATACTTCTTCTAAGGTGAAAGAAAGCCTGGTTAAAAGGTCGAAAAAAATCCACTGACCCAAAAAAAGGTCCCAAACCTAGGTCTCCGATATTTATTTCTCGGAGCATTCTTATAATTAAAACAAAACTGAATAGCTTTTTACAAAAATTTAAACGAGCTAGAGAGAGATAGAGAGGAATAAATGAGAGAGAGAGAGAGACAAGTGAGAGAGAGGAACAAGAACAAGAAAGTACGTAGATGTACAGAGGGACATAAGAAGAAGACAAGACAATGGCCTGCACATCTTTTTTACACATCGGTCAATAAACTTCCAATATTGGCTCTGTCATCGCAACTTGTTATACCATCATACAATACACACATATTATACACTCTATATTCACCTACAAGACAAACGTTTTTCAAATTTCTCTTTGTTTGTTTGTTTTCTTTCTTACCTCTTTTTATTACAAACTTTCAATTATTACTATTCAATGTTTCATCTGGTTCTTTGTAACAAACAGCTAAGAACCCAGCTCAACTTGTCTTTTCTTCTCTGCAACTAGTCTCTATGTTCCGTAGCACAAATATATCATTCACACACAAAAAGGCTTATATATACATATTTTTTTTTTCTGTTTGTTAAAGAGCTTATATCTATTTTGTTATTATAATTAGCTCACGTCTGTATGTATACTACTTTAACCGCCGTCTCATGGATTCGATTAAATTAGGAAACGATTTCTTTGCAACTAATTTGTTCTTCTTTGTCGGCCTTTTTTACATAAGCCATTTGTCGTGATATTATGATGATAAAAAGCTATTTATAAAAAATAAAGACAGGTGCAAAAAGGACAGAGTGAGAATCAATTGGGAGAGAGAGAATCTTTACAGAGGGCACAACACTGGGAGCTATCACGTTCTCTCATTCATTTCCCTCTCTATCTTTCCCTTCTTTTTTTTAATCTTTTCAATTACAAATTCTCCACTGGTGGATAAATTGTAGCAAGAATTTAATAATTTTGAATGTCATCCAATTCGGATTTATAAGTATTTGCTAAGCGAATCAAACGACAAGAATAGGGTAAGAAAATAACAAAACACGGCAAACCATTTGCATTGATTTCAGATCTATATTGATAATATAGCGCATATAAATATTACTAGTAGTACTTGTGTTGTGTCGTTTATAAATTTGATATTGATCGATCCTATTATTGGCCTAACGACTGCTTCACACTATCACAAAATGAAGTGATTGTCTATGTGCCCGTGTCGGTGTTGGGATGATAACTCTCAAGACTCAATACTCACAAGTTTTTTTTTTTGCTTCAACCTAAAATAATCTATAAGAAGAATGTAAATGTGCTTTAGCCCAAAGCAAGGTGTAGAATTATATTTGCATGAGTTCTTGTCGTCACATTGTGGAGATTGAGGAAGAAGAATCCAACGGCTGGGATTGATTTTAAGAAAAGATGTTCGAGAATCACGAGCGAGCAACTTTTGAACTTTTTGAATGATTATTCGACGGAACGAACTTGATTTGGATATTCATACTATAGTGTGCAGCTAGCTAGCAGTACGAATGACAGCTCTCTTGAGGCTTTGACCCTTAACAGTAATTACTCACCAATAATCCCAGACCTGTCTCCTTGATTTCTTAAATCATACGTTAACTGCCTCTTGACTACTCCAACCACACAGATTAACACATACTATATATATTGAACATAATCTAGACAACATATTCAAGAAGAATGTGATATTACTGAGGTTCAACGTTTTAAACTCGGTTACTAGTAGTATTACTACTGCATCTCTGCATGTTATTGCACTTTTTCTATGATAAACCAAACCAAAACGAGTTGCCATTTAGGTGGGTCTAGACTTTATAGTAAACAATCAATTAATCGGCTTTCTTTTCTTTTTCCGGCAGCCGAGCCTAGGGGACTGCTCAAATCTAATGAAAATGATAGATTTTTTATTAACCGAGCCTAGGGGAAGACTAACCAGTAGAGTATTGATCACAAGACACTAAACATCCTTTAGAGGTTTGATTACTGATTAGCTACGCTGTCGACTTTTTGAGCATTGCAAAAGGTAAAGAGTCTATAATAGTGTAGTGAAGACATTGGAGATCCTCTAGATTTGGTCCACCGACCAATTTAAGCCTAACCTCTCTACTCTACTAACTACACATGCATTTCAATCACACACTTATTATATCTACTTTTTGTTTCTCCTTAAACTATTGCACTTGCTTAAGTTTTTTTTTGTTTCTGGCTTTAATAAATTGTCGTATTACGTTTAGAATAATACTATTTCGAAGTTGAACAAAGCCAAGTCTCGGAGGGATTTGCGATTTGGAACTTCACTGACATGAAAACACATTATTAGCTAGGAAAACAAAAAAGTGACCCATGTATAGCATCTGCTTTTTTCTTCTTTCTTTTTCGTAACTCAAATAATTAAAGAGAACTGGGAACTTCTACCCTGACCATTAATTACACAAATCACTCAATTACCTCTTGACTATTCATTAAACCTTTTCTAGGTGTATACAGTCATTTTTTTTTAACATAAAGAAATCTTTTGAAGCAATCTCCGAACATGGCAAGCACATCATCGTTTTTGTTCAGACATTTTTATTTTAATATTCATCGAGTTTATCGTTAACATGAAGTCATGAACAGAGTAATAATTCTAGTAGTGTAGTTTAATGGCTGTTTGATATTTCCGAGTAAAATCAAGGATGAGAAAAATTAGAATGCGATTAACCCATAAAACGAAGTAAATAGTTAAAATCGTAAATTTACACATTCTGCCCCGCAATTACAAAAGCGTTAAGATTCACCCATCTGCCTAAAAAATTCGTAGCGGGTTAGTTACCTGCTGACTCGATCCGGTTTACTTATTTTTACTCGCATTTCGGTTCGAGCCTGGTTCGACTGGTCCGGTTCTTGCCGCCGTTGCTCTGTAACTGCGTTTTGTTCCCCGGAGACGGAGAGGACGAAGATGAGGAGAATAGCTGTCCGAAGAAGAGGCCTGATTTCAGGGAAGAAACCGGAACATTGAGCACCGGCGTGATTCTGACGTTAGCCGAGTATGATCTGGGCATTCCATGGTGCTGCTTCATTCTAGGTCCGCCGGTGAAGCTTCCGGGACTGCTCGAGCTTCTTTCCAGACCGTGAAACACGATCTTCCCGGATGCGTTAAGCCTCGGACTATCGGCGGTCACAGTGACACTCCCGGCGGCCATGTTCGCCGACGATGATGGTGATCCGTCCGCGGAAGGATTCGAGGGACGCCTGGGATTGGCTAATCTGATCCTGGGTTGGTTGGCGCTGCGTAAATGAGTGCGAGAGGGAGCGAAGGGATTGGGACTTGGTTTGTCGAGGTCGAGCGAGAGCCTGGGAGGCTCGTCAATCTCGTGACCCGAAGAAGAGGAGGATGAGAGGGAGAGACGGGAAGAGGCGATCGAGATCGATTCGGAGATGTCTGTTTCTTTCAGCAACGGAGAAGCATCAGCCGGAGACGAGACGGCGGAGGATTTAGATCCCCGGTGAAGCAGTTGCTTAAACGCTGACGTTTTGGGGTTCGAGGAGGAAGAAGAAGAAGAAGTCGTTTTAACAGATTCCTGCCTCTTGAGGCCTAAAAGCTCTCGCCATCTGGTCGTGCAACGAGGAGCTTTCGGGGAGAAGAGGTATGATTCCACGCTGGTGATCTCCATCTCTAGTCTCCGGCATGATCTGAGCACCTCTGTAGATTCGGTTGCCGCCGTGTCGACCGTTGACGTATGTGGCTTGGTCTTCGGGCCGGAGAATTTCAAAGGTACGAGCTTGCCGTCGGAGAAGAGCTCGTCGGCGGAGAGCATTGACACCGGATCTTCGTGACAAAACTCAAAATCAACCACTGGATCTTGGTTTACAGTCTGCGAATCAGATTGAGACTGTTCTCCGTCGAGGGAGAAAGAGCGTCTGTCTGACATTCGAGGACTCGACCATCCGTACCCCGCCGGCGAAACACCGGAAGTTTTAACGCAGGCTGAAGCCATATCTCTCTGGAGTTTGAGTTATTAACAGGAAAAGAGCAATGTTAAGGGCATTAGCTGGAAATATGCAGACGAAGAGAGAAAGAGAAAGAGAGATTCTGTGAGGGCCTAAGTGTGGAGACTGGAGAGAAGTGAGAGTGACAGAGACGAAGCATTTATATACAGCTCATCCTCAGGTACACCGTACGCTCTTTCGTTTACACCCGTGACCCGACCCGAGAGATTTGTTTTTATTTAATGGGCCGGATTAAACAATGTAATGGGCCCAATATCATTGATACCCGGATATTAATTATTCTCTTTAACTATGTTATTGATTGGGGGAATGTGGTGGACTCAGATCTGGTTCTCGTGAGCTTTTTTTGTGTGTGAAAATTAGTATTTTGTCCCATAATGGTCGTCACCTACCAATAATTGAGCCTGAACATAAGTTATAAGTACACGCTTGTGTATTAATGAGTGTGTTTTGAGACAACCTTATATGTTTTCCCGATATTTTCTGATTATGTCGTACGTGTGGAGATTTAATTAATCACGTTTTCTAGAGGATGAACCTGTTGGCCATCGGCAAACACCTTCCATAGTCATCATTTGAATCTAAACGTCAGATGCTCCAAATAAATTCATGTGCTATCTCTCACTATAAGTCTATAAGGGAATTTCACAAGAAACCATCACCCTTGCTACAAAAAGAAAAACTTCAAACCACTCACTGTTTGAATTGTGATTTATGTTTGGTTTTATTCTAAAAACTTCTGCACAATAATAAAGACGTAACTGTAAATTTGCTGAAAGTGAAAACTAAATCTCCGAAAATATCAAATCTTTTTAGGCTGTGTGGCCGGTGTTGATATTACTATTTATCAATCAAGTAAATTAAATCTATTTGAAGATGATATCAAAGTGACTCTTGGAGTGTACCTTGGGATCGAACATAAAACCTGATAGCTCACCCACCGGTCGAATATTTGTCTGGATTCAAAATTCAATCAAGGATATACATATTACATATACATCACTAACCATAATTTTGTGAATCATTCCAATTAATAATTTTGTTTATATTTGTTTTGTTTCAAGTTCTCCACTTAGCTACGTAGCAGTGGATCTTTTGGCTATATTGGCTCTCTTCTCATCTTCTTTGAACAGAGAATCATGATCTATAAAATCTTGTTTGACTCCGATGTATATATAGTTGAGTGATGATGCTTCACCTGTTAAATAGGTAATTCGCTTATAACAAGAAGAAAAAAAAAAGGTTGTAAAATATGTGTTACTTTAGAACTTGTGATAGCCGAAACAATAATTCGTATGCATGGGCTAAAAATATACAGCATTGTGTCATAATGGAGTGCACAAAACCGCACATACTCTACATATTTTGTTTCTATCCAATCGAATAGCCTGGAACAACACAATTCGAGAAGTACATTGAAAACTAAACAAGAACTCAAATAGTTTTTCGTTTGTCTCCATCCAAATTTCAAAATAATTGGAAGTTTGACGAAGTCAACTTTAAAGGTTTTGTTGTTGAGGCCATCACTTCCACTTCTGACGATCCCCAAGGTCACAAACGACAACATCGAACCCAATACATTCCCCACGCTTTCATTGAATCTGTACATATATCTATCATCTATGGACTATGGACCAGCTTCTTCTTCTCTTCATTTATTTTTTGTTTTTTTGGGGATGGTTTATTCTTCTCATTTTGTCTTCATTATTTTTAGCATCCTATACTTCATCGCCTTTGTAATGGCGCTAATAAATCTTCCAGATGTCCACTGTTGTTAAACTATATCATATGATGATCTGAGGTAACGGGGAAGATGACACCGGCCGGCTTTGTTAGTCATACACGTGGCACGTCTATAAAATGGCTAGGCATACTGAATCCATATGTTTAAGGCCAAGTTTGATTATTTATATCTCTCTCTATTAAAACCCCATGTAATGATAATTGGTTAATTGATTAAAGTTATTCACCGTTTTCGATTTTAAATAGATATAAGTCGTAGGATTTGGCAGAGAGCAAGATGAATGGTCCACGTCTTAGGGCCATGCGGGCCTTTCTCATCCAGCTGTAGCCATGAATTATTCATATTTGATTTACTCGGATTATGTTGTTTTTAAAACGAAGCAATTGTGTTTATGACTACGACAAATGATATAATTGTATACTGTATTAAAGACGGAGATTACAATGCGAGACCATCTTCCAGTGACGAAGGCAAAAAAACTAATCAGAAATACTGACATGTGTTTCGTAAACTACTAAAACTATTTTTCTACATTCAGAGCGACGGGAATAGTAAGATGGACGCAGTTGCATTCTTTAATTGCTGTCTCCTGTTTCATGGCAGCCATCCCACTGTTCAATTTACCAAACCCATATGTATACAGAGAGTATAATGCATTCATCATTCAAGGTTTAACACCAATTTACCAAAACTATTTGTCTTTCATATTTCAAAACCAATACTTACCACCATAACAAACTCTACCGCTTGTTATATCCTTTTTATTATTTTTTTTCACTATAGTAGTTTTTAAAGCTGGTCTTTGATGGAATTGCCAACATATAATTGTATTAGCATCAAAGTTTACAATGATATTTTGGTTGCCATTTTAAAATAATACTACTTAATTAGTAGTTGTTCCAATAGTAGAAAATTTCGAGCTTGATGGGAATAAAATACATGGATAGAAGTTGACGGCTTCTTTGGGACAATAATTAGTTAATTACTACTTAAACCAAAGGGTCTTCCTCCTCGGACACGCCCAAATGATCCCAATAATCATTCTTCTCTCCCTCTCTCTCTCTTAATTAATCATCCAGCTAATCAATAAAAGACCCTTTATCAAATAAAACCTAGAGGGAGGCAATCATGGAGGCGGAGGAAGAGAAGGAGAGTAGTATAAGCATGGTGGAGGCAAAGTTGCCACCGGGATTCAGATTTCACCCGAAAGACGACGAGCTTGTCTGCGACTACTTGATGAGACGATCGCTTCACATTAATCAACCTCCTCCTCTCTTCTTGATCCAAGTCGATCTCAACAAGTGCGAGCCCTGGGACATCCCCAGTACGTCTACTACTCTCTAATCTCTTGTTTTCTTTTTTAACTATCCTTAAAGATGATTCAGTGCTTAACTTGGATTTACATATATGGTTGGTCCACTAATCATGAGTCAAGACTAGCGAATTACCTTCACGATTAGTATATATGAGATATGTTGTTCGTTTGTGTTCATGATCGTTTCTGTATAACCACCACCCATAACAAATGTGGAATTTCTGGAGTGGGAAGATACATATATTATTTACTTTTAATAATTTTTATAAACACATATATATTACGTAATAATTGCGAAATCTCTAGAGTCCCATTTTTACAAATAATTATACGAGAAGTTGACACTCTTGGCATTATCCTCAACTAAAATCCTTGAAAAAGCGTTGGATAAAATAAAATACGCTAATAACGACGAATAAGTCAATTTCTAGATTTTGTTAGTTTATAGCCTTTGAGTGTGACATTTTTATAAAGTTAAAAAATTGAAGAAAATGCGTTCTGTTTGATCATAATTATTATTCTTCTTCTCCTTTGCTTACGCCTCTAATGGATTCTTGATTATTTTCCAAATCAAGATTATTGACCCTTCAACTGCGTGCGTGATTATTGAATGCTTTTAGTCGTCGTCACTCATTTGATGAAGATATTTTTCTTTATTCACACAAAGTGACAAACCACATTTGTTTTTTCTTTTTTAAAAAAAAAAAAAATCCATTCGTCCAACTTTCATGCACACGCGTTGGATTCCTATTCGATGCTTATACGATTGAAGAATCACATGTGTACTTCAAAAATCCGCACGGATGTTATACTGTATACAATTTGTAAATACTAATTACTAAATGGCCGATAATTATGAATATGGAATTATATGAAAGAGGAAGAAAAAAAATCTCGCTGCTGTCATCAAAATTATCCTATAACTTTGTTTTTCTGCCAACCAACGCACTTCTTTGTTTCGGTTAAAACATAATATTAACTGCGAGCCTTTCGAACCAATAAATTTGCTCGGTTCATTATCTGAAAACGTATTTAATTAACAATGAGTTTGTGTATGTTTGAAATGATCAGAAATGGCGTGTGTGGGAGGGAAAGATTGGTATTTCTACAGCCAAAGAGATCGGAAATACGCGACTGGGCTGAGAACAAACCGTGCAACGGCCACCGGATACTGGAAAGCCACTGGCAAAGACAGAGCCATTCAAAGAAAGGGAAAGCTTGTTGGGATGAGGAAGACACTTGTCTTCTATCAAGGTCGTGCTCCTCGAGGTCGAAAAACCGATTGGGTCATGCACGAGTTTCGTCTCCATGGATCTTTTGACCCTCCCGTTCATTCTCCAAAGGTACACAGATAAATATATGTTATTGAACATCTATCAATTATCAATCAGTGTCTCGTTTTTGCAAATCTGTAAAGAGTATGTTTCCATGTGTTTTTGTTGAGGAAATCAGGAAGACTGGGTCTTGTGCAGAGTGTTCCATAAGAATACGGAAGGAGTTTTATGTAGAGACAGCATGGGAAGCTGTTTTGATGAGACAGCCTCTGCTTCTCTTCCTCCACTCATGGATTCTTACATCAACTTTGACCAAGAGCCCTCTTCTTACTTCACTGATGATCATCACTTCCTCACCAACGAGCAAGTGCCCTGCTTCTCCAATATGTCACAGAACCAAACCCTAACCAACTCAGTCTCTGAACTCAAGCCTCCTTGCAAGAACCCTGATGCTTCAGCCTCACCCACGCTCCCAGGGCTCCACTCCTTCTGTTCTTCAGATCAGATGGTTCTCAGAGCTCTGCTCAGTCAGCTCACAAAGATTGATGGAAGCCTCGGCGATAAAGAAGCACAGATTTATGCACAAGGCAGCTCCGAGAGCCTCTTGACCGACATTGGCAATTCCAAACACAGAGTTTAGAATTGCTGGTGGTCGACTGTAACGAGAGTTATTATCGCTATATTCTCATATTCACCGATTGGAACAATTCTTCGGGTGCGTGTCAGATTGTACAAACATTTCCTCACTCTTGTACCCACTAGATTCATGTAAAATACCACTCAAGACTTTATACATATGAAATTATGAATATCATCCTAGTTCCATTTGTTTCCATGTAAACACACCACTCATGGTTTTGTAGTTACGACTAATCAAAAACATGATGGGATAATTTATTGCATAGAGTTAACGAGGAAGAATCTTTAACCCTGTTTTGTGGTATTCGGAATCATTTAATAGAGTACCTATAATGAGCTGGAAGTCTGCAAAAGCTTTGACGCTGCAGCTAAGCCACTGAGTATGGCACCTTCCACGTTTGGGCTGACGCAGAAATCTCCACAGATTGCTAGATTCCTGTTTTTATCCCAGAGACACCTGTCCTCTACGGCTATGCTTTTGGCTGGGAACGCACTCCCCCTAGAGCAAACAGATGATCAATAAGTTGACAAGCGATAGCACAAGTACTACTTAAGAGTCAGGAGGCAGGATGCTTACCATCTGTGGGCTTTCATGAAAAAGGGGAGAGAAGTAACAAGGCCTGAGCACTGAAACTCTTTGCACATCTCTTGAGATATTATGTCTAGTGTTTCATTCGAGAGCTTCTGGAGGCCTGTCTTGGCAATAACACTGTTGGCATAGTCTGGAGTAGAATGCAGTATCCATCTTTCACTAACAAATCAAGATAAGAAGCACTTAGATTTCATAACACGAATACATTTTTGTTGTTGTTTTGGTTATTGGAGTGATATATATATATATACCTATCAGAAGAGCGTCCAGGCTTAGCGCTATCACAATGAGCCCAGCTCAAAATCTCTGAATTCTTGAAAGATAGGCCTTTTGCTGGCATCTGATTCAATATGCAAACAAGAGAATTTAGCCAAGGAAATACTTTGGCCACTAGATTGATTACACACTGGAGAAGCAAGTATCTTACCAAGGACAATGGCTCCTTAAAAGCCAGCATAAGAGAGAAGCATGGTAGAACAGGGATATTTTGCAGCTTAGTTGCCAACTCCGGGACTAGATTTAAGTCTGTGTTAGGAAAGCATATAAAAGTGAATAGTGATCTATTGCGATATACAGTAACACTGAAAAATGGTAACTTTAAGAGGACTGAGTTTGTGGAGATGTTACCCAGAGGCGGTGGGAGTCCGGTTAGTTGAGTAAACCTTGGAGAAACAATGTTTTTGTCAGACGCAACCAATCCATGGAAACGACCCAAGTTTTCTCCATTTGAGCCTTTCAACAGCCACGGTAAGTCTTCCTCCAACCATTCCAGCTTGGCAATGCCAGTTCCAAATATACTCTCAACACCTAGGATGAAGAATTGAAGATCATCACCATTCAGCATCACAGAGACTCATGTTTCAGGGGTTTGAGTTGAAACTCTGAGAGTAGAAAGGTTAGAAAAAAGGACCAGACTCGCGGCACAGGGCCTTTGATATAGAGTTCATGCCCGGAACACCCACATACTTGTTGGCAGACCCTTCTTCCTAGACAGTAGACAGTCAATTTAGAAAAACCGATGAATCATAAGAAATCGACCCTAAGCAGGAAACAGAAGATTACACTTTGGATGCCCAGAAACTTGTTGGAGGCACAATCGAAACTCCCAAAGGCTTGTTTCCACTCAGAAACAAATCCTCTCGACTCCCAGTCGTGAACAAGGGCCATTGCATCAGAGTTGCTCACACTGAAAAACGGAGCTCCATGGTCGAACATCAGCTCCTTGCCATCTTTGCCGATCTCCCTAAGGGAAACACTTTTCAGGTTTCATCGGAATTCTAAACTAACTATCTGACATTTCCATCACTTATAGTTTTACGGAAAAGGAACCTTCTCTGAGACATGCGTCCACCGGGACCACGACCGGAATCGAAGATTGTGACGGCAACGCCATTCTTGGCCAGAGTCGATGCGCACACGGCTCCGGAAACTGCATCTCCCATATGATCAAAATCAATGACAATGACCCAACACAATAGTCAAAGGGACCCAGATAGATACGGACTTAGTTAATGAGAGTGAGGAAAACTAACTTCCGCTTCCGATTACGGCGACCTTCATTGCGATGGAAACGCTGCTCATTTGCTCCTCCGGCGAGTTTGTGGCTCAGTGGCTGCCATCGTTAATCGTTTGCTCTCTGCTGCGTGCATCCTCGATAACAACTACGTGCCGTTTTACTATTTTGGCTAAATCCTAAAAACCACAGCTCGTCTGTTGACTTTTGGTACGTTCGACTGGAGAGTAAACCGGGTAGTTGGGCTTGCTCTAAAACCCAACACGCAGAAACGGGCCCAATCGACTAACAGAGAGTTGTTCTGTCTTAGTCTTCTTCTTCCTCGATCACGTGTCAGCATATGATTGGGAATATCAATAGTTGCACATTTTTCCTTTTCTAAATATTGTTTTGATTAACAAAATTGAAAAATCCAGGCAGGTGTGAGATTGTGATTGGATAAAGGAGTTGTGTCTTCAAATTGTAAGTCAAACTAGTCCAAGTACTTTATTTTATTTTGTCAGCAAATATAAAAAAAAAAAAAAGAGGAGAGATTTGGTGGGGTTTGATGCGTATAAAACAAAGTGTAAAAAGCGGCTTTTTGGTTCCCATAGGCTTTACCACAATCGCGCACGTGTAGGTAAATCAGACACCGACCATCCTTGTTTGTCGTTAACTTGTCTCCGGCTCCTCCGATCATCGTCGTTTTCGTTTGAATTGGTTTTACTCTCAAAGGTTTAGGGTTTTTTTGGCACGATGTCTGTTTAGGTTTTGCACCGGGTTAGCGTAATTAGGCTTGGCGGGTGTTGGATTATAAAATTAAGTTTAAAGGTTTGACCTTGTTTTGACTAAAGGGGGCGTAATAAATTACAATACATTGTACATGGTGTGTGGGAATGGCAGAGGGTGAGAATATGAATGTTGTTCCTGAGCCTCCGGAGATGCCGAATTCTCTTGTTTCTCCTCAGCAGAATCAGAATCATAGTTACATTGTGAAATTACGGAGAGCTACGCTAGCAAGGATGTAAGATTTGGTTTCCTTTTCATCACTTGTTCATGAATCATGACCATAATCAATGTATGTTGTGTTTCATTAAGGTGATATCATGTTTAAATTACTAATAATCTTGTGTATATGTTATATTTGATTTGTGTTCAGCTTTGCAATCGTAACGCGGAAGTTGAGTGCAAGGAAGGACAGTCCTAGTGCCTCGCAACAAAAGTATATAGCTATTACAAAATTTGTAGAGCATGCTCTCTTAAAGATGACCACTTCCTTGGTTGGTTACATTCCTTAACTAAACTGTCTCAAGTTTTATTAATTATATATGTTTTTTCTACTAAATCACTCGATTGATGGTTTTCGCAGAGGGATTACTCGGATCCACGATATCTTGAACTCCGCGTAGAGCAAATATTGAGAGACCATAGAGGACGAGCACTCTCTTCTCATGCTTCTCGTGGCATCTCTTCATCATCACCACATCAAACTATCCATGCCACCTTCCCTACTTCCAACACCACCACCCCTTTTAATAATCTCAACTTTACACCTCCAACTTTCCAATCTGGAGGAGGTACATCAACATCATCATCAACAATATACATGTCACTCATCTCTAATTAGATACAAATTTTGACTGACGTGGTGGACATGTAATGCAGGATTTCCAATCAGCAATATAACACCTGGCTCTGACCTGCAGAGACATCATACTGCTAATTATCATCAGATGGTTGAACCACTTTCAAGGCCAAATAATACACACCAATTTACTACTAGTATTACTTCTGGGATCTGCACTACCAAGAACACCGTACCGCTTCCTCCTAGGCCTCTTATGCAACCTGTTGATCAGTTTCAGGCTGCGTCACAAATGCACAGTAATTAATCTCCCTACCTAACACTCTTTCTTGCTTGTTCTTATATATATGCTTCTGATTAAGAATTTTGTTTCAGGATACTTTATGACTGATCCTCTTTGTTCAACCAATCTCTACGGAGTTGCTCAGGATACAATCCCATTGCACCCCAATCCTATGCCGAGAGTGGACGCTAATCCCATTGCAACTAATCATTCAAATCCATTGCTGCTACGGAATACGAGTTTCCAATCTGCTTACACTAATTACCATCAAAACATGGTGAGTCATGGGTTTCACCAGCAGCACCAAGGAGTAGAGCATTCTCATCCTGGTCAATTTCCCAAGCAAGATCCTTTACTACCATACAAGGATGCTTACCAGACTCAACCTGCTACTCCTGGACCAAGCCTGGATATCTACAAAGAAGCTCTTCAGCAACACGCCAATAACCCTTTCAAACCTTCCAAGTTGCCATACCAACACAACGCTCTTGCTCAACACCAATATTTTGGTACTCATCTTTCCCATGCTACTCCCCTCGGGTCTTCTCCATCTTTCCCACCACCTCCTCGTAACCAGTCGGCTTCAGTCCTACTTCAAAGGCCACAGTCATCTCTACAGAACTCTGCTCAACTATCAGAAACAAACAGTAACGGAGACAGAGAACATGTTGTGGTCAACTTGTGTCAGACAACTCCTACGCAGCCTCAAGTTTTTCATCACTGCTCGTCTGCCATAGCGCCTGTAATTAGCGCGCAAGCTGTTTCTGCTCTAGATGGTAAACAGGTCAACGGAGAAGATGGTGATCGGGAGATTCGGGATCAGAGGCGGTGGATTCTGTTTATGATCCATGCACGTACATGCAGCGCAACGGAAGACAAGTGTGCGAGCAAGCACTGCTCTCTTGCCAAAAAGCTAGTGATGCATACGGAACGCTGCAAGATCCCCGATTGCACATATCCGCGTTGTCAGAAAACTAAGAGGTGGCTTCTTCATTGCAACGAGTGCAAGGACAAGTCGTGCCCTGTCTGTGTATATGTCAAAGAGTTTTACAAGAAGAAAAAATCAACAAGTTTACAAGCATACAAGAAAAGAGGCAATGCTGATGATAATCTGCAACCCTCGATTAAGCGCCTGAAAATAGACCAACCCTCCCAAAATACTACTCCTGAGATGAAGAGCAATTCTTCTTCAGTGGATGACTGCAAAAGTGAGGTTAAGCCTATGGACATAGATGTTCCCGTCACCCGGGAGCTGGAGAAGCATGTTGCTGAGGACAAAACTATTTGTCTGGATGAAGTGAGTGCACCAAAGGAACAAAACGTGGAGGTTGTAGATGAGTCTAAGATGGAAATCTCTTCTCTCGTTGAGTTGTTTACTACAGAGCAAGTACAGGAGCATATCCGCGGTCTTCGCCAGTGGGTAGGACAGGTAACCAATTCAAACTGTTTTACTTTCGTTATGTTTGATGAAATGCCTCTTTCTTGGTTCTCTGATGCACGCTCGTTTTTGTGTTCAGAGTAAAAGCAAGGCAGACAAAAACAGAGCAATGGGGTGCTCCATGTCGGCGAATGCTTGCCAGTTATGTGGTGTTGAGAGGCTTGTGTTTGAGCCGATACCTATATACTGCTCACCTTGTGGTGTACGCATCAAGAGAAATGCCGTGCACTATAGTGCCGCGGCTGGTGAGTCACGCCATCATGTCTGCGCACATTGCTACAATGAAGCGCGTGAGAACTCTGTTTCTGTTGATGGAACTTGTATACCGAAAACAAGCCTGGAGAAGAAGAAAAACGATGAACAAATCGGGGAAGGGGTATGTATGCCTTATAGTGTCTTTTTTTATTTTATTTATATTAGTTATTTGGCTACTTGTGTCTGAACAAGAGGTTTGATGCAGTGGGTGCAATGTGATAAGTGTGAAGCGTGGCAGCATCAAATATGTGGTTTGTTCAACAGCCGAAGGAATCATGGGGAAGCCACAAAGTACACTTGCCCTAATTGCTACATACAAGAGGTGGAAGAAGGGCAAAGAAGACCATTACCACATAGTGCCATCCCGGGTGCAAATAGTTTACCAGTCACTAGTCTTAGCAACCATATAGAGCAGCGGTTATTCACAAACTTGAGCAAGGAAAGACATGAGAGAGCTAGACTCCAAGGAAAACGTTACGAGGAGGTATTATAATCTCCAACTCTCTTATGTTTGTTTTCCTCTGTCCATCTACCTTCGTAAGTGTTATATAAACCATATCTAATCTACCTTTGATTATTGAATATCTCAGGTCCCTGGAGCCGAATCACTTGCTGTCAGAGTTGTGGCATCGGTCGACAAAGTATTGGAAGTAAAGGAACGTTTCCTTGAGCTTTTCCGAGAAGAAAACTATCCATCTGAGTTCCCTTACAAATCCAAGGTACGTAGATATTGGTTTTAATTTGCTTGTTGAATTTCAATTGTCACTTGGAGATGTATTTATTTGGTTTTGTATGTTTTAGGTGATATTGTTGTTTCAGAAGATAGAAAGTGTGGAGGTATGCTTATTTGGGATGTTCGTACAAGAATTTGGAACAGAGTGTGGAGCTCCCAATGAGAGGAGAGTCTACATATCGTATCTGGACTCGGTTAAGTATTTCAGACCAGAGGTGAGAACAGTCTCTGGAGAAGCCCTCCGCACGTTTGTCTACCATCAAATTCTTGTAAGCCACTTTTTCCACCTCTATTCCCACCTTGTAGCTGTTGATTATTATCATGTTTTGATTCACACGCATTGATCTTTTGCAGATTGGTTATCTGGATTACTGTAAGAAACGTGGTTTTACAAGCTGCTACATATGGGCATGCCCTCCACTAAAGGGTGAAGATTATATTCTTTATTGTCATCCTGAAATCCAGAAGACGCCCAAGACTGACAAACTAAGGGAATGGTATGAAATCCACATGTCTTGTTTGTCAAGTTAAAAGGTATACATATGATTTGGTGGCTGAATACACAAACCTCCTCTCTTTTCAGGTACTTGGCAATGCTAAAGAAAGCTTCAAAGGAAGGTGTGGTGGTTGAATACACAAACCTGTATGATCAATTCTTCGTCCAGTCTGGGGAATGTAGAGCTAATGTAAGTGCTGCAAGGTTGCCATATTTCGATGGGGACTACTGGCCAGGTGTTGCTGAGGATTTGCTACAACAAATGAGCCAAGAAGACGATGATGGGACGACGACGACGACGAACAAGTTAAATAGAAAAGGATTGACCAAAAAGGTCATATCCAAAAGAGCCCTCAGAGCAGTTGGCCAGTTGGACCTTTCTGTCAATGCCTCCAAGGATCGTCTCATGATGCAAAAAGTACCTACTTTTTCCAATCATTCATGGATCATCTTTCTTCCTCTAGTTTTTTTTTTTTTTTTTTTTTAATAAAGTTTTAACTATTTACTTGTTTTGTGTAGCTCGGTGAGATCATCTGTCCGATGAAGGAAGATTTCATCATGGTTCATCTGCAGCATTGCTGCAAGCACTGTTGCACTCCTATGGTCTCTGGAAATCGCTGGGTTTGCAATCACTGCAAGAACTTTCAGATCTGTGACAAGTAAGATCTCTCTGCTGCATGGTTATTTTATTTTTTGATACTTGAAAAATCATTTATTTGAACTATATTATATTCAACCCTCTTTTGACCGCAGGTGTAATGAAGGGGAACAGAAGCGCGCAGAGGAAGAGAGACATCCAATCAACCAGAAACAGAAGCACACACTCTTTCCTGTAAGTTTCTTTCTTAGTTTTAGACCTCTTTAATTAGTTTCATTTCCATTCTTTATTTTGTGGATCTCGTTGCTCTGCAGGTTGCCATCGAAGACGTTCCCACCAAGATTGAGGAGAAAGATGAGAACATGGAGAGCGAAATCTTTGATAACAGACAAGCTTTCTTGAGTCTTTGCCAAGGCAACAACTATCAGTACGACACACTAAGGCGGGCAAAACATTCTTCCATGATGATACTCTATCATCTTCACAACCCAACCGCCCCTGCATTTCCAACGACATGCACAATCTGCCAGCAAGAGATTGAAAACGCTCAAGGCTGGCGCTGCCAAGTTTGCACCAGCTACGATGTCTGCAATGCCTGTTACTCTAAGGCCTCTTTCAACCATCCACATGACCTGATAAGCCGCTCATCTGCTACGGAGACTAGTGTGCAAGAGAACGGGCAAGCTAATCAAAATTATCAAATCATGCTTCAGAAGGTATTGTCTGATCAGGACATTACCTACCTATATTTGGAATGCTTGTGTGTGTGTGTGTGTGTGTGTAGCTTGTAGAAAATAGTAATAAAGCTCTGGCTTGTTGAAACTGCAGATAAAAGAAGTGCTGATACATGTACCCACATGCCGCTCTACAAGGTGCCAAAACCGATGGTGTCACGGGGTGAAGATGCTCTTAAGACATTGTGTAGCATGTAAGAGTCCTGCAGGTTGTCGCCCTTGTAAGAAACTTTGGAACATAATCAGATTGCATGCTCGGCACTGTAGAGATTCCCAGTGCACCGTCTTCAAGTGCAGGTACGTAGAGAGTTTAATATCATCAAACCGCTAATATATATATATATATAGTCTATAGAGCTGAGTCTTAATGGGTGGTGTTTGAAACTGTTTTCTCCAACAGAGAGTTCAAAGCGAATAGTAGTAGACAGCAGAAGCAGTCAGACAAAAGGCGTAGAGCTGCTGTAATGGAGATGATGCGGAAAAGGGCTGCTGAAGCCACTCACACTTGCTGAGTCCTGACTCATCTCATCTGATCAAGACATCATGGTTGCTGCATTCTTTCTTGGGGAAGCAAATGGAAGAGCTGAGTCGTCACCTGAGAAGTTTTTGTACTGTATAAGCTAGATTAGAGAGGAAGAGGTACATAAAAGGGGTATAGATATGCCAAATGAAAGATGTACACTAATCGCTGCAAAATTCCATTTGATTTAATTCTTTTGTAAATAACCATTGGGATATGCCAATATTAATATTTCATATTCATCGAAAGGACTTTTTGTTTGTTTGTTTGTAGTTTTCTTCCCCACCCACAAAGTAGAGCATTGGTGGTGACTGTGAAAGAATCATTAGAGTCAATGAATGCCTTATGGCCCTTAATCTTATCCACACTAGATTTCTTGCTGTGTGTTGCAGTTACAAAAACACCCTTTTTATGGTGTTATTTTATTAAATACAATTAAAACTTTTCACATTCTTTAGTTTTTTCTCTCTTCTCTTCCAGAAAATCAAACGACGAGAAACTGAAAACCCTAGAAACACTGACCTTCTTCTCCGCCTCTTGCTCTCGCCAGTACCACCGCGTCGAGTATTTACGGATTTCAATCGCTCCCTCACAGAAAAAGCAGCCCTCTCCTTCTCTCTCTGAAGGATTCCTATTCCGTCGTCTCCTCTGCGAAAATTCATGAAAGGTGATTGTACTCTTACACTCTGTTAGCTTTAAGCAGTTTCTCCCTCCGACGAATTAAGCAGTTGTGTCCTCCCGTTGTTTTCTTGTTTATCCGAAACAGAGTACAGATCTGGTAATGGATTGTACTTGTCCATGTGAAACCGACCATGTGAAGCGTCCATTAATGAATGATAGTTCATGTCCACGGGATGAGATACATGTGTCTTCCGCTTATCATGGAAGAAGTGATATAGATGGTGTTTTAGTAATATGGATTAGATATTGAACACATGGATTGTGACTCGTGGACGGGTTTGTATGAATATGATTTTCAATTGTGTGATTCTTATTAGTTGAGTGTACGTAATACAAGAGAATTTATTGTATTCACGATTTGTTGTTTTTGATTGTATCCATGGTTTTATGACCATATGTTCATGGTTTCAACTTTCTTATATCCACGGTTGCATGTTCTCGCATGGATACTTGTTTGTGGATGAAAATAAACTATATATATCCACATGATATATGTATATGGATATGGATATCTCTATCATGAACAAATGAGTACTAATAGGTTACAGTTAAAATTCACAAACACACCATTTGCTAACATTGTAACCCAAAAATGTAGCAAGTTCTTCCTTTATTCAATATGTTACATGATGCTTACTTTCCAGTTTCTATAATATAATTAAGCCAAAATTAATATTATGTCCATATGAGATTGCCCGTAGGATATATAAACTTTGTTGTATCCATAGTAACGGGGTTTCTATTTGGATGTTTACTATCTTAGTTCTACTAACTAATTCCTCCATAAAACGTATATGTTTATGCTATTTATGTCCACGCAACCGCATTCATGTGGATAGTTATTCATTTCTTAGAATATCACACTACTTTCATCCACTGATACTTGCATAAGTGCATCTATCCATGTGTTTTGCGTCCATACACTTGATTCCAAATGGCTAACTATGTCACGATTATCATCTATTTTTTCTTTAATAAACGTATATGGTCATGTTAGTGTCGTCCACGAAACTGCATCCATGCGGATAGCCCTTCAAATTATTTTTTACGAGAGAGTTCTTGGAAACTGCATCCATGCTAGTGTCGTCCACGAAACTGCATCCATGTGTCTCTAATATTTGCTAGTTCTTCAAATTTTTTTTTCCCTTGATTTCAGAACTGTATGGCACAACTTCCAAATCAACGTGCAGGAAAATCTCTCGTCCTCCATCTTGATCCAAAACATGGAAGAAAGGCTCATTAAGTGAATAGTCCAAGAAAGAATTTTAGGCTTCTCAGTGAGAAAGAATCAAGATTTTGTCATGGCGATGCTATTGTATTCGAAAGTTATTGTGTTGTTAGCTGTGGAGTGTTACATTACTTCTCAACTTCATATCTACTTTAACCTCCTCTCAATACATTGATGTTTTTGGTGAGCCATCCATCATTTCCACTTTTGTTTACAGTTTTTATTGTTTGGAATATAAACAATTTGTTTTATGAAGAACAGTTATTTGGAGTAGGCGATCTTTTATGCTAAAATGCTTAAATCTTTTGTATCTTGAGTAAACTATGTATGTGGACATGTCTGTGTGTACATGACTTTGTGGACATGAAGTCATGGATCTCTTCATGATCTTAGTAGTTTTTATGATCTCATAGATCTATTGCATTTAAATTAGTTATTTGTTTTCTGTATCCAAACAGATCCGTCCATATGGCTCTGTCCATTGTTATGTATATACATATATGCATCCATGTTTAGGTCATCTCTAATTTTCTGGTGGCTCTTAATCCCATAAATAGTTTATATCCATGTAATTGCATTATTGCATCTATATTGGTTTAATGTGCTTTGTCACTCTAATTCATTGTTTAGTCTCGAATTTACTACATATCTACAATTTTTTCATCAAAAAGATATCCACAACATCTCAAAACCCACAATAGATATGTAGCTCTTGGTAAATGTCTCATGTGAGAAAAAAGACTCATAAGACTTTTTTTTGGTGGAGCATTACTGTGTTTTCTCAGATTTTAAGAAAACTTGTGCAGACGTTAATGTCTTATGATTTCATGTGGATAGTTCTATTAAACTCTTGAGATTGTGAACTTTTTTTTGTCTTGCACTTTCACTTTCCATCCACACAAATGCATCCATGTGGTTACATATTATCATATGATAGCTGAATTTGAGATTCCATATTATATTATTACCAATTTGAGGATTGATACATATAGATTACTGAATTTGAGATTCCATATTATATTATTATCCATGTGGCCAATGTAAGAATATGCTAACTTTTTGTATATATTTGTGATTAAACTTCGATAGTGATAACAATTTGATATGTCTGACCAAGTTCAGGTCAAAGCAAAAAAAATGAAACAAGGATAACATAGAGGGAACATTGGTAAAAAAAAACTAAGATTTGAACTCATGTTTTGTTGATGCAAGAGGCTAAAGCTTAAATAGAAACATATTTTTTTTTATCTCTGTTTTATCGTTTTAATGCTTCTTTGGTAACAGAAAAGTTGTGAGTTGTTCTTTGGTAATATATAAGATTGTTATTTTGAATAAAAGAAAAACTCTGAACATTTTTGAATTACAATGTTATCAAATGGTGTGTTTGTGAGTTTAACTGTAACCTATTAGTGCCCATTTGTTCATGATAGAGATATCCATATTCATTTATGTACATATATCCATGTGGATATATATAACTTTTTTCTCATCCACAAATAGGTATCCATGTGGATTCGTCACTTTCGAAAAACTAGAGAAACCAAACTATGCTTCCAAAAATTCAGAAAAGGCAGAAATTGAGGCAAAGAATCATGTAAAATCCATTGCAAATATCCACTCACTCATATCCATACATTAATACATACACATATTACAAGCCATACTCTCGTACACACAATAACATCCATAATCGTGTATCCACAAATGACCATCCACACATACATACAATAACCATTCTCAAATATATTTCAATCCTTTGTCTTCTTCTCTGAATTCGTCATCTCCGCCTGAATCACACATAAATTATGAAACCTTCTTAGATTTGCAGATTGAGATTAATATTAGGTTAATAGATTTGCAGATTGTGATTCTTTAATAATTATAAAAGGTTTTCAACAATTTAGAAGTTTCCTGAACTTTATTATGGGAATTTGATTTTAAGTTTTGGTTTTGAGATCTCTTTTCTCATCACCGTCGTTCTTCCGTCGGAGAGACGAAGCTCCATATTTTTTACAAAAAAAAACATTATTTATCACCATTCAAACAACAAATTTCATTAAGGGTAAAATTGAATTTTCTAACCCTTCCAACTCCTCGAAAACAACCCAAAGTCTCTTGGAGTAGAAAGTGTCTTTATCTGTAATATGTAAGTGGGAAAATGCTTTCCACTGTAATTACACCAAAGGGATATTAAATGAATGGAATTGGGATATGGATGGAATATAATAAAATAGAGCCGTTTGAGGTTCCCTATGAAATGAGGCATGGAACGGAGCCACTACGAAGAAGTTCCGGGGGTTACGAAGGAAACTTTGAGTTCATATTGGTCATGGGTTGAGAACGGGAATTGAACTCTATCAGATCTAATCTCCCGTTGTTCCTCAGTAGCTCAGTGGTAGAGCGGTCGGCTGTTCACTGATTGGTCGTAGGTTTGAATCCTATTTGGGGAGATTTGATTCATTCCGAATTAAAGAATTCAAGGTTTGATATGCGGCTTGGTATAGTTCAAGGTTTGAAATCAGATAGAGACAGAGTCTGTAAATGTCTCTAGTCTCGGCGAGGGTGAAACTGTAAGTAGAAAAAAACAAAGGGGGTCAAACAGAAGAATAAATAAAAGTGGCGGGCAAGAGAAAAAAAAGCAGAGTTCCGATCGAATCCGTTGGCTTGGTCGCTCCGCAACTGGAACATGTTGCTCGGAAACCGGAAATTGTGTGTACACGACACAATCACAATGAAGGTATTTGGGATTATAACTGTAACTCCGCACGATGATTTCTCAGGCATTTGGGATTCGATGAATACTATATCCATTTGGGATTCCTCTTTCTTCTCCGACGATTTTTCCGGGCGATATGTTTTTGATGGAGCTGCTTATTATTTCTTGGCTTCGCTTCTCTTAATCCTTGTCTTTCATATCTTCATTTCCAGTAAATATCGCTTCTTCAGTTATGTTTCCTCTTCCTCTTCTTCTTCCCCCACGGACTCAGTTTCTCATGCCAAGTCAGGGTAAAAACTTTTGACTTTTCTTCTTCTTCGCTTTGTTACTTTCCGTTTCCTCTTGTCTTGTTAGATTAGGTTCTCACCTGCTCAAAGTGCGTTGCTTTCAAATATTCAAACTCTAAGACTCTCTCTTTCTCTGATGGATTCTGCTTGAGGTCTTAACTTGTCTTTAGGCTCCATGTGGTTTCGTTGAGCTATTGGTAACAGAGGAATCAAACTTAGTATCGTCTTGATCACTAGAATCCGTTTGCTTTTTTCGCATCTTTATGTGTGCGTGTTGAAAATTGAAATCAGATTCCTGCTTATGACTCTTTGCAGCATATCCGGACTAGTTTCTGATGAAGATTTGAAAAGGCTGATCCAAACCTTGGAGGAAAGAGATAAGGCGATATGGGAAAATGTTATTCACAAAAGCAACAATCGCATTTCATACACTGCTAAACGCTACAGGCCACAAGTAAACAAGCAGACTTATTAAATGTCTCCGCTCCCCACTTGGGGATGATAACATTTATTCTGATTACTAATGGGATAATATTATTATGTTTTAGGATGGTGGTCCTATGAAGTACCTAAGTGTTACGGTCTTTGAGGATTGCCCCGCAGAGAGATTGAGGGACTTTTACATGGACAATGACTATAGGAAACAATGGGATAAGACTGTGGTTGAGCACGAGCAACTGCAGGTTGACAGTCACACCGGAATCGAGATTGGTCGCACCACTAAAAAGTTTCCATTGTTGACATCAAGAGAGTACGTCCTAGCTTGGAAGTTGTGGGAGGGAAAGGACACCTTCTACTGTTTCACCAAGGTCAAATGAAGTCATTAAAACTTGTCTCTGTCTGTCTCAGAGATTAGATTACAGAATTGTTTGTTGCTTCTTCTTAACTTGTCTTTTTGTTTCTGCTCTTTGGTTACTTACTTAGGAATGTGATCACAACATGGTACTGCGACAGAGGAAGTATGTGCGTGTAAGCTATTTTAGATCTGGGTGGCGCATCAGGAGAGGCAAGTTGTTTGGTGAATACAGTCCTTGGTTTCTTTGTCTGTTTGTGCATTTCTTCATTCGTTTTTAGCTTTGATTCATGACTTGAAATCTGGGTGCAGTTCCTGGTAGAAATGCATGTGAGATCAAAATGTATCACCAGGAAAATGCGGGGTTAAATGTTGAGATGGCGAAGCTGGCTTTCTCAAAAGGCATATGGAGTTACGTTTGTAAGATGGAAAAGGCACTTCGTAACTACATTGCAATCACTCATAGACCTCAAGGGCCCCTTTTATCTGCTCTCAACTTTATCCAAAAGGTGACTTGTTTAGCTTAACTGAATATGCATCAAGTAACCGGTTTCATATGTTTGACATCCTTTCCTACAGGTTCCATCAGAGTTTGAAAGTCAGACAGAAGAGGATGTCACAGTCTCCATGGGAACTAGTAGTGGCGGAAAACAGAACAAGTTATTGAGAAAGCCATCAAAGAAACTGATTGCAAAAGGTCTGCTTCTTGTGGGCGGTGCCTTCTGCTTGTCCCGTGGTCACTCAGCCTTAGGTGCTAAAGTAGCGTTGGCTTACCTCTTGACGAAGCTCAACAAACGTGGCACTCCTCTGAGTCAGACCACCCCGAACACTAGTATTTAAGTAAAGTTTTTTGCTTTAGCAATGGCTCTGACCACATGATCTGTGCAGGTGCAGAGTTTGCCAGACTTCAAATGGCCATCTTTCTTCACCATCTCGTCACAAAATACGATTTCTCTTTGATTGAAAATCCTGATATTATTCGAACACCACTACTTCCATTCTTTAAGCCAATACGCATGAGTATTTCTGTAACTCACCGAGCGATGGGATCCCTAAAAGTGTTCAAGTCTCTTTTGATATTATTGTGTAATAGATTCAAAATTTGACTCATGAAAATGTAAGAAGAAACTACTTTGTTGTTACAAAATTTACAAGAGTAACGTTCATCCTCTTCCACTTCCTCTTCCCCTTATGTATTAGTTTTCTTTCTTCACACTTGCAGTTTCAGTAGTTAGATGCTCATCCGAGACTGCAATTTTGGCTTGGTGATTCCCCTCGTGTTCTTCCTCACTGCCCCATTTTCTCACGAACTTGGGAACCATGTTTTTCGCATCTGAAACTTCATTCATGTCACTAACTCTTTCAAACCGGACTGCGCTCACTTTTCTGGCATTCCCTGCTAGGATCTGTCCACAGAGGATCAAATATTTGCTGAATATGGATGGTACAGAGGCAAGTGCTATTATGAGTCGAGCAATGTATGTACCTCTAGTCTATAAACTTGGTGCTTCTCCTTCTGATCTTGGCGCTCGTGTTTACCCTCTTCATGTTCATCATGCTCTTCCCAGTTTTCCTTTTCGAGGACTACCGTCACACTCTCACCAGTCTTTGGGATGTACCCAAAGGCCTCGCAGACAAAACCTGAGACTGTTTCGTACTGATGTCCCTGCTTTTTCAAATCAACAACAATTTAGGAATTATATATATATTAGAAGATACATGTGTTCTGATTCTACAGGGATGCATTAAGGAGTGGATTACCTCTGGCATCTTTATATTGAGTTCTTCAGATAACTGGTCAATCGAAGTGTTGGCATCAACGTCATAGATACCCTCAGCTCTCATCACGATATAACCTGTTTTCTTCTGAATCTCCTCCTACACGCCCCACAACAATGGACGTGAGAAGCTATGTGAAGCATAAAAGTCCTTCCTAATTACCAGCAGCAAGTTGAAACTAGGACACTTACCTTTGAATCGTTTTCATCAAATATTTCACCAACAATCTCTTCCACCACATCTTCAAGAGTTACTATCTGCATGGATAGAAATTAGACAACCTTTTTTCCAGAGACAAAAACAAAGTATAGAGGAGGACGACCAGCAACATACTCCAACGGTTCCACCGTATTCGTTAAGAACAACTGCCATGTGAACTTTTCTTATTCTAAACTCTCTAAGAAGATTCCATACCGACATTGAATCTGCAAATTTTGAACCAACAACAATTTTTCTTACGTCTCAACAAATACTGTTTTACGGTTTGAATGCATCAATGCTTACCAGGGACGAAGTATGCAGGTTTGTGCGCCATGTCCACCACGGTCAGACTTTCTAGCAGCTCACCCTTCAAAACCAAAGAGAAGATATCAAATTCATTCAACAACTATGGCGCCCTCACAAATACAAGTGTCAATGAAATCAAGAAACAGAGAATTAAGCAGCCTGCCAGACCTTGGGGACATAATCTAGAAGATCCATAGCATATGCAATACCAACTATGTTATCAATTCGCTGCTCAAAAACAGGCACCCTGCGAAGAAAATCTTTGAGCATAACAAAGAATCACAAGGAGCAAAAAAAGGTTCATTACAGAAGATTTAAAGACCTTGAGTACTGATGAGTCACCCAAAAGTTATGGAAATCAACAAGGCTGCCGCTGCCATCTATTGCAACTACATCAACAAGAGGGGTCATCACCTCTCGAACATGTGTGTCCTTTATCTCTAACACATTCTCAATCATATCCTGCAACGTACGTGTATCATTTGAATCATCTTTCACAAGTATCTGGTACATGGAGAGTCCGTATTTAACAAACTGATACCTGCTCTTCCTCTTCTATGGCCCCACTTAATTCTGCACCACGTAGCATTAGTTTCAACTCATCTTCCGTAACATATGGTTCACTGACACAAAAAGAAGAATAGGCTATTGGCAAAATAAGTCAACTCTCTCTATCTCTCTCAACAAGGGAAGATGCATAGCTTACAATTATAAGTACAAATCTGTTGCATACCTCCGTCCTTTCAAACCAAGAATTTTTAGAATTCCCATGGAAATATAAGTCACAACTCTTCCAACTGGATATAAAACCAAGGAAAGCCACGCCACTGGTCTGACCTAGATGCATAGTAAGCAAGATAACATAAATCAGAAAATGTCTTTTAAGATATGAGCATGTTCTGTCTGTCAAGTCTTTGCTGATGATTACGCTCAAACTTACCACAATCCTTGCAACCTCTTGAGCATTGTGAACGGCTACACTTTTTGGAGTTATCTCGGTCAGGAGTAATATGGCTACCTATAAACAAACCACTCAAGAATATTAAGTACACATATTGGCAATCTCAGAGAGGACTCAGGAGTAATAAGTACCGTCATCAACCCAGTGGCTGCACTAACACCAGCTTCACCAAATATAGCTGTTGCCGCTTCCGTGACCAAGGCAGTTGCCGCGATATTCACAACACTAAGAACAACCGATAGACCAAAGTTAAGAGACCAAAAAAACTGAAGCAAAGATTCCAACAAATAAAAAGGGAGCATTACGTTGTCCCAATAAGTATGGTTGTCAAGAATCTGGTAACATCACTACGGAGCATTCTGAAAACGCCATTTTCAGGTTCCTTTTCAGCCAGCTCACGCACCTGAGATACGTTACGTTACAGAGCCACATTTCAGAAACAATCAAGAGTCAACAAGACCTTGAACTAGTATATAAATCTCGGAAAACAAGGCACTCTCGATCAGCTTATGATTTAGTACCTTCCACGGCCAGAGAGTGGTGATGGAGGTCTCTGCCATGGAGAAGAATGCTGATAGACCGAGAAGCGCAGCTAAGATCAGACCTTGCTCTCGAACAACTTTAAGAACCTGACAAGTTTTTGGCCAGCAATTTCTCAACAACAATACGCTCTGACCAAAAGCAACATCCACCACATTTGTCGAAGCTAATACTTTCCGGCATCCATACAACATAACTCCAAACGCCACTGCTCCTAAAATGATTCCCCGCTTCAGCAGAATCTTAATCGAATCGACTTCTTTGCCGGAATCGGGAGGCTGGTGACTACTGTCCACATGATCTTTACTCGCGCTAAACACCACAAACCGACTTCTGTGGCTAAATTGACATTTACGTAAACTCAAACTCGACGAGACACAGAGCGGGCGCTGCCTGTTTCTTTGAATACACTTTACTGTAAAGTTCGAATTTTGACATAGTCGCGTGAAACCCGAGGACCTCCTCGTGGCAATCACAGATCGACCCACGATAGATAAATCAAGTTCCATATGCAAATGATAAACGAAGACCCAACCAACCCAAATTTCTCCGGCGGTAGATAGATGAACGCGAGTGTACTGATAGAGTGTAAAAATGTATAAACAAAAAAAGAAGAAATCTGTTGAACAAAAGACGATGAAACCGAGAATTGCGATTTCTGAGTCGTGTCTTTGTTGCAGTGAAGAAAGGCGGCGTCTTTTCCTCCGTCGAGCAAGTGACAGCGAGATGATTTAAATGACAGTAATGCCCTCACCCGGCGTTTAGCCTTACCAGACCGGTTCAGTATTTTGGTAAACTGTTCAATTTAATTTGGTACTGGTAAAACTTAAGAGGTTGACTGTTTTAATCAAAAGTCAAAACTAATCTTAACATACAGACAAGACATGATTTAAGTTACAAAGACTAAAGAAGAACAAATTTATACACTTTGTTTTAGATAACGTAATCAGACCACTCGGTCATATGCGATGTTTGGTCCATGGTCAGACCGGGACTCTTGTCATGCTTTCTCGGATTCTCTTTTCCACCAATCAATCTCGCCGGATTTCCTACCGCCGTCGTACGCGGCGGCACGTCCTTCAGCACCACCGAACCCGACCCAATTTTAGCTCCCTCGCCGATTGTTATATTCCCCAATATACAAGTCCCGGCTCCGATCAAGACCCCATCACCAATCTTCGGATGCCGGTCGCCGCACTGTTTCCCTGTTCCTCCGAGCGTCACGCCGTGGAGAATCGAAACATTGTCTCCGACCACCGCCGTCTCTCCGATCACCACGGCCGTCGCGTGGTCTAACAGAATCCCTTTTCCGATCTTCGCCCCAGGGTGAATATCGACGGCGAAAACCTCCGATACTCTGTTCTGGATCAACAAAGCTAGGATTTTCCTGTCCTGAGTCCAGAGCTTGTGAGCGATTCGATGAGCTTGACACGCGAGGAAGCCCTTGAAGCTTAGGAAGCAATGGACGTAGCTTACGCAAGCTGGGTCTCTTTCCTTGGCTGCTAATAAATCTTGCTTCACCGATTCCACGATTTCAGGGCTTTCTTCTAAAACGCTGATGAACAATTCGAAAAGCGTGTCGCTTGGTAAGGTTAAATTACTGAGCTTTACGGAGAGGATGCTCGCCAAAGCAGAACCCAACGATCGGTGCGATGTGATGGTCGCGTAATAGTAGCTCGATAAAATGGGTTCTTGCTCGACGTCGGATCTAGCTTCTTCTCGCATCTTAAGCCAGACATCATCGTCGTCGGTTTGGGTTTTCGTGTGGTTCCCGCGTGAAATACGATCAGAGAAGCCGGGTCGACAGAAATTCAGGTAACTGAAATCAGAATCATCGCTTTGAGAAATATGGGTTCTGGAAGTGTCGATGCACGGTGCCATTGATGGAGATGGAGATAATTGGTTTTGGAAGAAGCAGTTATGTGAAAGGAAGAGAAGAGCGAATGGTTGTGTGGAGAAGAAGATGAACAAAGCTTATTATATAAAGAGAGATGACGGCGACCTCTGGGCAAGAACATGGTAACTTCAAATTTTGTCTTCTTTAATATCCTTACAGTAAATGAAAATGAATAACCTTTTGTCAACACGCATGTAAATTTCTTCATTACAGTTTGATTATATTTTATAAGTTTTACATTTTTGTATAGTAAAATTTGTGCCAAATAGTTAACTAAAAAAATTTGTCGACAACACATTTAAGATGCTTTTAACTGTGTTCTTTTGCTAGATTGGTAGTAAAGATTGTAAACAGCAGTCTGCTTATCTACACATTTAAGGCTCATCAGTCATCACATGTTTTTAGTGCCACCTACTTTTATACCATGATTCACCATCAACCTCCTAGTTTTTTTATTTGGTTGAAAACTATATCTCTCTACTTGAAGGACTAATTCAAAGTAACTAATTAGTATTATCTGTTGGCCAAATAGATTCATAGTAGAGGTTTGCTTTTTGTTGTGTATATCTCAAAATCAAACATGTAGAGCAATTATTATCTTGGTGATTTGCAAAGTACTGTGGGGGAAAAAAGTCAAGAAAATCGGACTCAGTCTGTAAATTTGATAAAAGGAGGTTAAGAAAGACAGAATTTGTTGAAAAGAAGAAGAAAGGTGACGTTTGTAATGACATGTCTGCGTTAGTCTAAAGTTACGTGAAGCCATCGTCCTTTGACTTTGAAGGTTGCCCGAATCTAATCGTATATCTCGCTCTTTTTATTTTTTTCCATCTAACTTGGAATCTTTTAAACTACTAGTATTATCTCAATAAAATGAAATCAACGTTTGTATGGCATCAAAATGAAAAAGCTAGTTAATAAGAAAAAGTAAATAAATGAAGAGACTATTGTTTTTGTTCAAGATTTTTTTTTTACGGCTTTTGTTCAAGATATCTCTATCCAATACTGTAATCTTTTTTCAACTATAAAGATGAAATGTGGAATATCCCTAGGATAAACCGTATATAACAAACAGTAAGAGGCAAGGATAAGGGTCTTTTTTCAACTATAAAGATGAAATGTGGAATATTATTTTTAAAGGGTAAGGATAAGGGTTTCCCATTAGAACAAAACTTACAAACCCCTTATTTTGAAGGTGTGTTCCAAGGGTGATCATTGGAGATGCTCTAATGGATAAAAAAGAGGGAACACATAGAACATAATATTTTCGACATTTCTAGAAGTTAGTTGTATTTCTCTAGCAGTTTTTTACTAAGCAATAATTCCAAAATTTCAATAGTTCATTTCATCGGATACTAAAAAACCCTAATTTTTTTTTCTCCCTTTCTCTCCCAAGCGCCGCCGCCCATAGTTGTCAACTTTTTTGCTTCTTCATCCTCTCCGGCGGCCGGCACTCCTCGCCACCGCCGGGAGAGGCCCCATCTCCCTTTCTTCTGTTCGGCATCTCTCTGTCTTGCTCGATTTTCGGCGGAAGGATTTTCTGTTTGGTTCGGATCGAGCTCCGTGAAGGATGGTTCACCGTCAATCATGGTGGAAGATCGGTGCGGAGGTGGAGTGTGGCGTCTCGGCTCCTCCCTCCGGCGTGGCAGGCCGGTCTCTGTTTTTGGCGGTTCGTGGTGGCGGATCTGTCAGATCTGGACAGCGTGGTGGTTTGTGGAGGCTGTGAGGACTTGTCTCCACCCCTGGTTCGTCAAAGGAGGCGGCTTTCTTCCTCTGGGTTCTCGTCTTTGGCAGCGGCGTGGGGATCTCCGGCTTGACGGAGATGTGGCTCTCTGCGTTGTCTCTCTCTTTTCGTTCCCATCAGTGGTTTTGTAGGGCGGTGCTCGATTTCGCCCGGAGACCGTCGGTGACGATTGGTGGTTTCTGTGCTTGGTTTGGTTTCCGGTGTGGCTCCTTCTTCTCCATCTGGTGCTCATCTTCAGACTTTATTTGGCGGTTTCGTAGCGGTTAATCGCCGGCAGGGGACAGCTCCATCCGACTACAGTGGTCTTCCGGTGTGGGATAGAGGCGGCGGCTCTTGTTATTGGCGTCTCGATTCTTCTGTGGGAGTTGTTCTCGTTGATTTGCAGGCCTGAGAATGGTGGTCAGAGGCGGCTTTCTCTGACTGCCCGAAGCTCCCTTGCCGCCGGAGGATGAAAAGATGTTGATGCAGTTCCGTTTTTGTGTTAGTCTTCGGAGAAGCTGTAGGTGCTACTAATGCTGAGGTTTTGAGGACTGGCTTCGGATAGTAGTGCTCGTGGTAACAACGATGAGGACTCAAGTTCCTTGGAACTTCGGCAACAATGCAAATTTTCGAGCTCTATGTTCGGAATCGGTGTTTCCACTCTGGGATCTGCTTGGTTTGGCGTGTGCTTAGCTTGTCGCTCGTTCGCTTTCGTATTTTGCTGCTGTAATCGAGTCTTTTCTTGTAGTTTTTTGGTCTTTCTGCCTTCTTGTTACCTTTGTAATTTCTGTCAAAAACTGAAAAATTGGTATAAAATCTTTACATTTTACCAAAAAAAAAAAAACATGGTGATATCAAGCGGTGCCGTTTAAGGACTTTTTCAAGCTTTCGAGTTTGTAAACCGATATCTACACTTGCACAGTCCGTCGTTTGTAGCTTGCTAAAACAGTAAGCACTTCTACCTTGCTGCATGCAAATGCTAACTTTTGCTCCTCTCATAGTATAGGTTAAACGTAAGTCTCAATTTTTCTACCTTGCCGAGTCTGTGCCTATAAATTCCATCTTCCGGGATCACCAAAAGCCCTGCTTTATCCACGCAGAAGCTACACTTGTTAACAGATCACAAGAGCCAAGAGTATCCAACAGTATTGACTCCAGTTCTGATAAGTCCCTTGAAGGCGTCGTTGGGTTGATTCCAAGAATCCTGCATTCACTGAAAAGAGAGAGTTTCTTGGTCCTGAACCTGAAACCATAATAAGAAGAGCTTCATTGTCAACATCAGAATGCAAGGAAAGACTCTTATGCCGTCTTCACTATCATCATCTATTTTCAGAAGCAGGACTCGTATAAAGAGATCTCTAGATTGCAAGACAATCACTTTTCGTCTTTGACATACCTGATACTGAGAATATTGAGTCATTTATTTAAGGGAGTGCTACATTGTACAAAAGTGGCTTTGTGGTTGATGTGCAACTG
This sequence comes from Microthlaspi erraticum, assembly GCA_902728155.2. NCBI lineage: Eukaryota > Viridiplantae > Streptophyta > Magnoliopsida > Brassicales > Brassicaceae > Microthlaspi > Microthlaspi erraticum. Next base: position 165,797 of record CACVBM020001055.1, read on the forward strand.
ATTATGAATCCTTTTTCATGTATATGAGGGAAATTTGTTTGTAAATGTAAAATATTGTATATTATTATTAAATTTTATAAAATTATAATCATAAAATCATGAGGAAGAAAGAAAAAGGCTATGTGAAGAAAAGAATCACACAATGTGTCTTTTAGCTTTTGCTTCAACCCCTTTTCTCAATGATTCTCCTTTTTTTGTGTGTGTGTGTTGCCTCTCTCTAATCAACTCGTTTAAGGATTAAAAGATGCTATATCAAAGCTCATTTAACAAATACTAGCGATAACTCTGTTTATAGTTTCACAAAATATGCAAGTTGTAATGTTCCATGGTTTTTTTTTTAGAAACATCTCTATTATTTTACGAGGTGATTAACTTCGTAACCGTATTTTGTAATATTTTTTGGCTTGGAAATTAATAAATATAGTTATTTTGTGGATATTGAGATTATCAAAGAAAAGAGGAAAACATAAAGAAAAGAAAAATCTAAACCGGCATTGGAACAATTTTGGCTTCCTGTTTATAACGCAAAAGCGCCTTACCTTGATAGAATTCTTCTCGACTTCTCTCTCTCTCACCGTCTTTCTCTCTCCCTATCAAATCCCTCTATACGCGATCCACTTCAAAACCCTAGTTTCGGATCGCTCCAGACTCTGTTATTTCCAGGATCGTCAATTCTTCTCCTTGTCTTACTTGTTCGTCCATCGCAATCCGTCCATATACTGGACCAGATCACCGTTGGTAATTTGATTCGATTCACAAGTGATTCCCCACTTCTCCACCGGTGTAGTGATCAATTCCTTGCCGTGCTGAGAATTGATCAGTGCCCTTTCTCAATTCATGAAGCTCAGAAGGAGGAGGGCTGCCGAAGTGGTAAGTGTTCCAAAACTGCGTAATTAAACCCTTTATCGTTTCGATTACTATCTTTGTCTGTGCATTTTCGTCTCTATGTACTTTCTAGACTACTCTTTAGTTTTCGAGAACTATCGCTATTCATAGGCTGTATTGTTGAGCTGTTCATAGGCTTATCTGTTTCTGAAGTTTTGGTGTTTGTTTATCGGTATAATCTTCAACCCTTGACTAATTCCTTTGATTGGTTTATTGAGTTCTTAAGCCAAACCTTGACTATTTGGTTTTCTGTTCCTGAATCTTTTATTCCATTTGATGGCTGTGTTAACCATTTTTTTCATTCGTTTGTATCAGCCTCCCAAAATCAAAGCTTTCATCAATAGTGTCACTGCTGTTCCGCTCGAGCAAATACAAGAACCCCTTCAACGTTTTCGCTGGGAATTCGATAAGGTACCTTAGAATCCACTTTGTGACGCTGTTTCTTTTTCTTCTGTCTACTCTCGGTTTGATTTATGTCTGTTTTTCCTTTACATAGGGCGACTTTCATCACTGGGTGGACCTCTTCAATCATTTTGACACTTATTTTGAGAAGCACATAAAAGGAAGGAAGGATCTGCAGATTGAGGAAAACTTTGAGGAGTCGGTTCCTTCTTTCCCCAAGGATGCTGTTCTTCAAATTCTCCGAGTTATCAGAGTTGTTTTAGAGAATTGCACAAACAAACATTTTCATAGTTCCTATGAGGTAAATTCCGTGCCACATTCTTTAGTTGCCTAGCTTCTTTCTAACTGGTCTCACAGTATACCAATCGTTTACTAATGTTTAACTCATATTCTGTGTTAGATTTCTGGTAGTTCCTCTAGATATGTCGCTTTATATGCTTATTGTTCAAAATGTGTACCCGAATAATTCTCACACACTTGTTCCTTCATAACTGCAGCAGCATCTTTCTCTCCTGCTAGCATCAACTGATGCAGATGTCGTTGAAGCCTGTCTGCAGACGTTGGCTGCCTTTTTGAAGAGGCAAATTGGAAAATACTCCATAAGAGATGCTTCTCTAAATTCAAAACTTTTTTCCCTTGCGCAAGGCTGGGGGGGAAAAGAGGAAGGTCTTGGCTTGGCATCGTGTGCCACAGAAAACAGTTGTGATCAGGTTTCTCACCAGCTAGGTTGTACTCTTCATTTTGAGTTTTATGCTTCTAATGAATCATCAAGTGAGCTTCCCGGCGGTTTACAAGTTATCCATGTACCTGATGTCAGCATGCGTGCAGAGTCTGACCTGGAACTACTGAACAAATTAGTCACTGATCACAATGTTCCTCCCAGTTTAAGATTCGCGTTGTTGACCAGATTGAGATTTGCAAGGGCGTTCTCATCTTTGGCTACCCGGCAGCAGTATACATGCATTCGCTTATATGCTTTCATTGTTTTGGTTCAAGCAAGTGGTGACACAGAGAATGTTGTTTCTTTCTTTAATGGCGAGCCCGAGTTTGTAAATGAGTTAGTTACGCTGTTAAGCTGTGAGGATACTGTTCCAGAGAAAATAAGGATCCTATGCTTGCTTTCCTTGGTTGCACTATCGCAAGATCGAACCCGGCAGCCGGCTGTTTTAACTGCAGTCACCTCTGGAGGGCATCGTGGTTTGCTATCTGGCCTAATGCAGAGAGCAATTGATTCTGTTATTTGTAATACTTCTAAGTGGTCTCTGGCTTTTGCGGAAGCCTTGTTATCCCTTGTTACAGTCCTTGTTTCATCATCATCTGGGTGTTCAGCCATGCGAGAAGCTGGTCTAATTCCGACCCTTGTGCCTCTCATCAAAGATAGAGATCCCCAGCACTTGCATTTGGTCAGTACTGCTGTGCATATATTAGAAGCCTTCATGGATTACAGCAACCCAGCTGCTGCTTTGTTTAGAGATTTGGGTGGCTTAGATGATACTATCTTTCGGTTGAAACTGGAAGTCTCTCGTACTGAAGATGATGTGAAAGAAACAAGTTGCAGTTCAGATAGTGTTGGGAGGGAATCAGATGTTGTTGGTGGCTCTCTTAATCAGCCTGATACTGAACAGCTTCCCTATTCCGAAGCATTAGTTTCGTATCACAGGAAATTGTTGTTAAAAGCCTTGCTACGTGCAATATCTCTTGGAACTTATGCTCCTGGTAACACTAACCTCTATGGTTCCGAGGAGAGCTTGCTGCCTGAATGCTTATGCATAATCTTCCGGAGAGCAAAAGATTTCGGGGGTGGAGTGTTCTCGCTTGCTGCCACTGTCATGAGTGATCTCATTCATAAAGACCCCACTTGTTTCAATGCTTTAGATTCGGCTGGTCTAACTTCTGCCTTCCTTGATGCTATATCTGATGATATCATCTGCTCTGCAGAAGCCATAACATGCATTCCACAGTGTCTGGATGCCCTGTGTCTCAACAATAGCGGTCTCCAAGCTGTAAAGGACCGAAATGCATTGAGGTGTTTCGTGAAAATATTTACTTCTGCATCTTATCTGCGGGCTCTTACTGGCGATACTCCTGGTTCTTTGTCAAGTGGGCTTGATGAACTCTTAAGACACCAATCTTCGTTGCGCACTTATGGAGTCGATATGTTCATTGAAATCCTCAATTCGATGTTGATTATGGGATCTGGGATGGAGGCCTCCACTTCTATGTCAACAGATGTGCCTACAGATGCTGCAACCGTTCCTATGGAAATTGATTCTGATGAGAAGAGCTTGGCCGTTTCGGATGAGGCACAACCATCTTCTGATACTACTCCAGCAAACATTGAGCAGTTTCTTCCAGATTGTGTGTCTAATGTTGCTCGTCTCTTTGAAACAGTTCTTCAGAATGCGGAAGTATGTTCCCTGTTTGTTGAGAAAAAAGGAATTGATGCTGTTTTGAAGCTATTCTCTTTGCCTCTTATGCCTCTGTCAACCCCTCTTGGTCAAAGTTTTTCTGTCGCTTTTAAGAACTTCTCCCCTCAGCATTCGGCTAGTCTAGCCCGGATAGTGTGCTCCTACTTAAGAGAACATCTGAAGTACACAAATGAGCTTTTGGTTTCCATTGAAGGCGCTCAGCTTCTTAAATTAGAGTCTGAGATCCAGACAAAGATTTTGAAATCTCTTTCCTGCCTAGAAGGCGTGTTGTCCCTCTCTAACTTTTTGTTGAAAGGAACAGCTTCAGTTATTTCGGAACTGAGTGCTGCTGATGCTGATGTACTGAAAGAACTTGGTCTAACATATAAGCAAATGATATGGCAGATGGCTTTGTGTAGTGATGCCAAAGAAGATGAAAAAAAGAGTGTTGATCGAGGACCTGATAATTCAGTTTCAGCATCATCTAGTGTTGAAAGAGAGATTGATGAAGATTCAAGCAACGCTCCTGCAGTTAGATACACAAATCCTGTAGCCATTAGAAGCAGTAGCTCTCAGTCTATTTGGGGTGGGGATCGTGAATTTCTCTCTGTTGTGCGTTCTGGCGAAGGTATCCATGGTCGTACACGACATGCAATAGCTAGGATGAGGGGTGGGAGGACTCGTCGACACCTGGAGTCTTTTCATTTTGATTCCGAGATTCCACCTGATCTACCAGAAACGTCATCTTCCCATGAGCTGAAAAAGAAAAGCACCGACGTTCTCATTGTTGAAATTTTAAACAAGCTGAATTTTACACTTCGGTTTTTTTTCACAGCCCTTGTGAAAGGATTCACCTCCTCCAATCGTCGCAGAATTGATGGAGGACCATTGAGTTCAGCATCTAAGACGCTTGGTACTGCCCTAGCTAAAGTATTTCTCGAAGCTCTTAACTTCCAGGGCTATGGTGCTACTGCTGGGCATGATATCTCTCTGTCAGTAAAGTGCCGGTACCTTGGAAAAGTGGTAGATGACATCACTTACCTGACATTTGATACTCGAAGGAGGGTCTGTTTTCCAGCTATGGTGAATAGTTTTTATGTCCAAGGAACCTTTAAGGAACTTCTCACCACATTTGAAGCTACAAGCCAGTTGCTTTGGACAGTGCCGTTTTCTATTCCTGCATCTGGTACTGAGAATGAGAAGCCAGGTGAAAGGAATATATGGTCTCACAGTATGTGGCTGGTAGATACTCTGCAAAACTATTGCCGAGCACTGGACTATTTTGTTAACTCGACATTTCTGTTATCTCCAGCCTCCGCTTCTCAAACTCAGCTTCTTGTCCAGCAAGCTTCAGTTGGTTTGTCGATTGGACTTTTTCCTGTACCAAGTGAACCTGAGACTTTCGTGCGAAATCTGCAGTCCCAGGTTCTGGATGTCATACTGCCTATATGGAACCACCCTATGTTTCCTGATTGTAATCCTAATTTTGTGGCTTCAGTTACTTCCCTTGTTACACATATATACTCTGGTGTTGTGGACGCTAGGCAAAATCGGAGTGGGGTTAACCGGGGTACAAACCAAAGAGCCTTGCCTCTACAGCCTGACGAAGCCATTGTTGGTATGATTGTTGAAATGGGATTTTCTAGGTCAAGGGCTGAAGACGCGTTACGAAGAGTTGGAACAAACAGTGTTGAAATGGCCATGGAGTGGTTGTTTAGCCATCCTGAGGATCCTGTGCAGGAAGATGACGATCTGGCTCAAGCACTTGCACTATCTCTTGGAAATGCATCTGAAACTCCAAAACTTGATGATACAGAAAAGACTGTAGATACTCCGCAGGAAGAAGCAGAGCCGAAAGAACCATCTGTTGATGAAGTTATTGCTGCATCGGTGAAGTTATTTCAAAGTGATGATTCTATGGCCTTCCCACTGATGGATTTGTTTGTGACACTCTGTAGCCGAAACAAAGGGGAAGATCGGCCTAAAATTGTGTCGTATCTTATTCAGCAATTGAAGCTCGTACAACTTGATTTCTCCAAGGATACTGGTGCGTTGACTATGATACCACATATTTTAGCATTAGTTCTCTCAGAGGATGATAACACACGAGAGATTGCTGCACAAGATGGTATTGTGACTGTAGCAATTGATATCTTGACGGATTTCAAGCTTAAGAGTGAATCTGAAAATGAGATTCTGGCTCCAAAATGCATTAGTGCTTTGCTTCTCATCTTGAGCATGATACTACAGTCACGGACAAAAGTCTCCTCCGAATATGTGGAAGGAAATAAAAGTGGATCTTTGGAGCCGACCGAGTCTCCTCTAGACTCAGCAGCAACTTTAAAGAAAGCGTTATCTACAGATGCTGCTAAAGGAGAGTCAAACGTGGCTTTGGAATCGATTTTTGGAAATTCTACAGGCTACCTGACCATGGAAGAAGGTCAAAAAGCGCTACTAATTGCCTGTGGCCTCATAAAGCAGCATGTTCCAGCAATTATCATGCAGGCTGTCCTTCACTTATGTGCTCGTCTGACGAAAACACATGCTTTAGCTGTACAGTTTCTGGAAAATGGAGGCTTATCTTCACTTTTTAGTCTTCCGAAAAAATGTTTTTTCCCTGGGTATGACACTGTTGTATCTGTTATTGTACGACATCTCGTTGAAGATCCTCAAACTCTCCAAATTGCTATGGAATCAGAAATACGACAGACCTTGAGTGGGAAGAGGCATATAGGTAGGGTATTACCTCGGACATTCTTGACAACAATGGCACCTGTAATTTCTAGAGATCCGGTGGTTTTTATGAAAGCTGTGGCTTCTACTTGTCAGCTGGAGTCCTCAGGAGGGAGGGAATTTGTGATCCTGTCAAAGGAAAAAGAGAAGCCAAAAGTTTCAGGCAGTGAACACGGATTCTCTTTGAATGAACCCCTTGCAATATCCGAAAATAAGCTTCATGATGGGTCAGGAAAATGTTCAAAAAGCCACAGAAGAGTCCCTGCTAACTTTATTCAAGTAATTGATCAGCTTATTGACATTGTCTTGAGTTTTCCTAAGGTGAAGAGGCCGGACGATGATGAAACCAGTTTAATTTCGATGGAGGTTGATGAGCCGACAACTAAAGTGAAGGGTAAGTCAATAGTCGGGGAACTGGCGAAAGCAGAACTTGGATCTGAAAAATCTGAAGAATTGGCCAGGGTAACATTTATCTTGAAGTTGTTGAGTGATATTGTTCTCATGTACTTGCATGGCACCAGTGTCATACTGAGACGGGATACAGAAATATCTCACCTTCGGGGATCTAATCTACCTGATGATTCACCTGGCTATGGAGGGTTAATTTACCATGTCATTCATCGATTACTTCCTATATCTCTCGAGAAGTTTGTTGGGCCTGAAGAATGGAAGGAGAAATTGTCTGAAAAGGCTTCCTGGTTTCTTGTCGTGTTGTGCAGCCGTTCCAGTGAAGGACGTAAAAGAATAATAAATGAGCTTTCGAAGGTTTTATCCGTGTTTGCTTCCTTGGGAAGGAGTTCTACTAAAAGTGTTCTGTTACCCGATAAAAGAGTTCTTGCTTTTGCTGACCTGGTTTATTCAATCCTGACGAAGAATTCATCTTCCAGCAACTTACCTGGGTGTGGTTTTTCACCTGAGGTTGCAAAGAGCATGATAGATGGTGGAACAATCCAGTGTCTGACCAGCATCCTTCACGTAATTGATCTCGACCACCCTGATGCTCCAAAGCTTGTCACTCTTATTCTCAAGTCTCTCGCGACACTGACGAGGGCTGCAAATGCTGCCGAGCAGCTAAAATCAGAAGGACCAAACGAGAAGAAGAGCACAGATTCTAATGAGAGACATGGCAGTCTTGGAACTTCAACTGAGGCAGAAGTTGATGGGCTGAATCGAAGTGATAGCAGTCTACAGCAAGTAACAGATGCATCGGCGAATGGACAGGAGCAGCCTCCAGTTTCCTCTCAACGCGAAGGTGAAAGGAGTTCTAGTCAAACCCAGGCTATGCCTCAGGAGATGAGGATAGAAGGCAATGAGACTATACTGCCTGAACCTATTCAGATGGATTTCATAGGAGAAGAGATTGAAGGTGATCAAATGGAAATGAGTTTTTATGTTGAAAATAGGGCCGATGATGATGTAGATGATGAGATGGAAGACGAAGGGGAGGATGATGAAGGAGATGATGAGGATGCAGAAGATGATGAGGATGCAGATTTAGTGGAAGATGGAGCCGGTGTTATGTCTCTTGCTGGAACTGATGTGGAAGACCCTGAAGATACTGGCCTTGGAGATGAATATCATGATGACATGATTGACGAAGACGAGGATGAGGATGATTTCCACGAGAATCGTGTAATAGAGGTGCGGTGGAGGGAAGCTCTTGATGGGCTGGATCACTTTCAGATTCTTGGGCGATCTGGTGGTGGAAATGGATTAATTGATGATATTACAGCTGAGCCGTTTGAAGGAGTTAATGTGGACGATCTGTTTGCTCTGCGGAGATCCTTGGGCTTCGAGCGTAGACGTCAAACAGGCAGAAATTCTTTTGATCGGTCTGGTTCTGAAGTACATGGTTTTCATCATCCGCTCTTCTCCAGAACTTTGCAAAACGGCAATACAGCCTCAGCTGCAGCAAGTGTTGGCAGCTATGACGTAGCACAATTTTACATGTTTGATACACCTGTTCTACCGTTTGATCAAGTAACAAGTAATCCATTCAGTGAACGTTTAGGAGGTGGTGGGGCACCTCCTCCTTTGACAGATTATTCTGTTGTGGGCATGGATTCATCAAGAAGAGGGGTTGGTGATAATCGGTGGACTGATATTGGTCAGCCTCAACCAAGTAGCCAATCTACTTCAATTGCCGAGTTGATTGAAGAACATTTTATTTCCAACTTGCGTGCTTCTGCTCCAGCAGATGCTGATGTAACGGCTGGAAGTTTCTCTCAAGGTCAAGCAAACCCAGCTTCTCCTGTCGTCCGAGATACAGGTACACCAAATGAGATTGACGGAATGGAAGTTGGGGAAGGTGACGAAGTACCCTTTGAGCAAGCAGACCTCGAAGCGGCCCATCTTGTCTCCACTGCCCAGGGTCAACCTGATACTTCCAGTATTCAAAATGATCCTGATTCTGTTACTGGGGCGCCTCTTCCAGTAGCTGATCCTGATTCTCATTTTCAACCAAGTGTAGATGTAGATATGAATAGTGATGGTGCAGAGGGAAATCAAAGTGTGGAACCTTCAGTTTTGGCCAGTGACAACAATGAGCTCTCATCCATGGAAGCTACACAAGAAGCGGGGAACGATGAACAAGTTGCTGAAGGTAGCTTGGACGGCGGGGCACATGAAGCGAATGCCATTGATCCTACATTTTTGGAGGCGCTCCCTGAAGATTTGCGAGCCGAAGTCCTTGCTTCTCAGCAAGCTCGGTCCGTTCAGCCTCCAACTTATGAACCACCTTCAGTAGACGACATAGATCCTGAATTTTTGGCAGCCCTTCCCCCAGATATCCAAACAGAAGTTCTTGCTCAACAAAGGGCACAAAGGATGGCCCAACAGTCCCAAGGACAGCCAGTTGACATGGATAACGCTTCAATTATTGCTACTTTACCTGCTGAATTACGTGAAGAGGTTTGCATCTCTCTACCTTTATTTTAATCAAGGTAATTTGGATCCGGAACTGGTTTTAACATCCTGAAGCATGCTACTTTCAGGTACTCTTAACATGTTCAGAAGCAGTTTTGGCAGCTTTACCTTCACCTTTGCTTGCGGAAGCGCAGATGCTAAGAGACCGAGCAATGAGTCACTATCAGGCTCGTAGTCTTTTTGGAAATAGCCACAGACTGAATAATCGAAGGAATGGTAACAATAGGCTGACGGGGATGGACAGGGGTGCTGGAATCACTATGGGTCAAAGGGCTGTTTCATCTTCTGCAGATGGCTTGAAACTAAAAGAGATCGAAGGAGACCCTCTTGTGAATGTTGATGCCTTGAAATCACTTATCCGGCTACTACGACTAGCACAGGTTAGAGGCATTCCTGTTTTTTTCCCAACCCTTTCTAATGGAAGTATCATAAGTATTGGTTTATGCTAATTTTCGCTTCTTACAATAATGTTTTTCTATGTATCAGCCCTTGGGAAAAGGCCTTCTGCATAGGCTTTTATTAAATCTATGTGCTCACAGTGTGACAAGAGCAAACTTGGTTCAACTTTTGCTGGATATGATTAGGCCAGAGATGGAAACATCACCCAGCAAGTTGGCGGGAACTAATCCTCAAAGACTCTATGGCTGTCAATCAAATGTTGTTTATGGACGATCCCAGCTGTTGAATGGTAGTAGTTCCTATCGAAGTTCTTTGTTTGCTATTCTGGCCAACTTCGAGAGCAACTTCTGACTTTCCTTTTTCCTAACACAGGTCTTCCTCCTCTAGTGTTCCGTCGGGTGCTTGAGGTTTTGACGTACTTGGCTACGAATCATCCGGCTGTTGCTGACATGTTGTTTTACTTCGATTCGTCACTGCTGTCCCAGTTGTCAAGCCCGAAACCTTCTGTGTGTGAGGGCAAGGGTAAGGAGAAAGTTACTCATGTGACAGACTCACGGGATCTGGAGATACCTCTGGTTGTCTTCCTAAAACTGCTCAACCGGCCTCAGCTTTTGCAGAGTACATCTCATCTCGCACTGGTATGTTTAGCATGATTTTCAGAATATGAGGCATCTTCTCGCTACATTCTCCAGATATTTGCGTTGAAGATTATTTTATGTCTATACACACGATTTGTGTTCTGTATGTTTCAGGTCATGGGTTTGCTGCAAGTAGTTGTGTACACAGCAGCATCAAGAATTGAGGGATGGTCTCCATCATCAGTCGTACCTGAGAAATTAGAAAACAAACCCATTGGTGAAGAAGCTTCAAGTGAAACACGAAAAGATGCTGAATCTGAGTTAGTGGATGAAGCTGAGATATCTGATGCAAGAAGGAAGAATCGTGCTGACATATATAACATATTCTTGCAGTTGCCACAGTCCGAACTCTGCAATCTTTGTATTCTTCTTGGTTATGAAGGGTAAATGACTCCCTCCTTTCTTCCGTTCAATGTTTTCCTGAGTTTACGCTTTCTTCTTATTTCTATGTATGTAGTGGTCTACACAACATATGTCTTCCTGACTCGCATGTTTCAATACCTTAATAGGTTATCGGATAAAATTTACTCGTTAGCGGGAGAGGTACTCAAAAAGCTGGCCGCCGTGGATGTTGCTCATCGCAAGTTCTTCACGAAAGAGCTTTCAGAACTGGCAAGTGGTTTAAGTGCCTCAATTGTCCGTGAACTGGCAACACTGAGCAATACACAGAAGATGAGTCACAGTACTGGTTCCATGGCGGGTGCTTCAATTCTCCGTGTTCTACAGGTGCTTAGCTCACTAACTTCCTCTGTTGATGATAGCAATGCGGGAACTGAAAGGGAAACAGAAGAGGAGGAACAAAACATTATGCAGAGACTAAACTTGGCATTAGAGCCCCTGTGGCAAGAACTTAGCCAGTGTATCAGCATTACTGAGTCGCAGCTGGATAATACTGCAGCTGATACAGCCGTGCCTAACGTGAACTCCGGAGATCATGTCCTAGGGATTTCTCCTCCGTCCCCACTTTCTCCAGGAACTCAGAGGCTCCTACCTCTGATTGAGGCTTTCTTTGTTCTCTGTGAGAAAACTCAAACTCCACCAATACTACAGCAGGATCATGGGAATGTGACAGCGGGAGAAGTAAAAGAGTCTGTTCTTAGTTCATCATCTAAAACCAGCGTAGATTCTCAGAAAAAAACAGATGGCTCTGTTACATTTTCAAAGTTTGCGGACAAGCATAGGCGACTTTTGAATTCTTTTGTTAGGCAAAATCCGAGTTTACTGGAGAAGTCCCTTTCAATAATGCTCAAGGCACCAAGGCTGATTGATTTTGACAACAAGAAAGCGTACTTCAGGTCAAGGATAAGGCACCAACATGGTCGACAGATTTCTGGGCCATTGCGTATTAGTGTCCGCCGCGCTTATGTGTTGGAAGATTCATACAACCAGTTACGTATGCGCTCCCCACAGGATCTGAAAGGACGTCTGAATGTGCAGTTTCAAGGTGAGGAAGGTATTGATGCCGGTGGTCTTACAAGAGAATGGTATCAGTTATTGTCAAGAGTTATATTTGACAAAGGAGCATTGCTGTTCACTACCGTTGGAAATGATGCCACCTTCCAGCCGAATCCCAACTCTGCTTACCAAACTGAGCATCTATCATACTTCAAATTTGTTGGTCGCATGGTAATATCAGGACCTCGTCATTTCAGTGACCCAAATGTTATTGTTTGTTTTGTTTTGGGGGCCTGGCTGAATTTTTGTGTGATGATCACTGCAGGTGGCGAAGGCGTTGTTTGATGGGCAGCTTTTGGATGTCTATTTCACTCGTTCTTTCTATAAACACATACTTGGTGTGAAGGTAACCTATCATGACATTGAGGCAGTGGATCCTGATTACTACAAGAATTTGAAGTGGCTGCTAGAGGTTCGTGGACCTAGTCTTAATTTACCTTTCTCTTATCAAAAGCTCATTTACCACGGTGCCTTTTAGAGACTTATCTTTGTCCCTTTTCTCTGTTCATTCAGAATGATTTGAGCGACATACTGGACCTAACATTTAGTATGGAGGCAGATGAGGAAACACACATTCTTTACGAAAAGGCTGAGGTGTGTGATAATAGATATTTGTTTCTCTGCTCATTATCTATCCCAAAGGGCCTTCTTACCATATTGAATTGATTATTTTATCTTTACTTGAAAAGGTGACGGACTATGAGCTTAAACCTGGAGGAAGAAATATACGGGTCACAGAAGAAACAAAACACGAATATGTTGATCTTGTGGCCGGCCACAAGCTTACCAATGCTATTCGGCCTCAAATCAATGCCTTCCTCGAAGGCTTTAATGAGTTGATACCTCGTGAGCTCGTATCCATTTTCAACGACAAAGAGCTTGAGCTCCTAATCAGCGGTTTGCCTGAGATTGATTGTAAGTTGGATACTATTGTTCAGTATTGTTGCATGAATTTGCTTTTTGCATTGAGTTATGATATAACAGTAAGTATCATGTTATTTCAGTTGATGATCTTAAAGCCAATACCGAGTATACCAGCTACACGGCAGGATCCCCTGTAATTCATTGGTTCTGGGAGGTCGTTAAAGCTTTTAGCAAAGAAGACATGGCTAGATTTCTTCAATTCGTCACCGGAACGTCAAAGGTAAGCAAATACATGTCCTGATAATATGTACTCTGGTCTCTTTCTCTTTCTCTTTTGTGTGTTGACAAGTGGTGTTTCTGGTTTTTCAGGTTCCTTTGGAAGGTTTCAAGGCTCTGCAAGGCATTTCTGGCCCTCAAAGGTTACAAATCCACAAAGCATATGGAGCTCCGGAGAGGCTGCCATCAGCTCATACATGGTAAGAAATCATTACAAAACCTTTTTTCATATTTGAATGGTTGTTTTGTTTATCTCCCTCTTGAGTTGATTCTCATTTGGTTACATGTGTTGTTTGCAGTTTTAACCAGTTAGACCTCCCAGAGTATCAATCTAAGGAACAACTTCAGGAACGCTTGCTACTTGCCATTCACGAAGCCAGTGAAGGTTTCGGCTTTGCTTGAACCAAAGCTTGTTCATATATTTTTAGTATTAATTTAGGGTTTCTGTTTCTCTCTTTTTGGATTTTGTAAAGCAAAAATCTTTAAAATTGTTGCAAACTTTCTAAACATTAGACTATTTTTAAGTAAGCGTAATGAAATCAGGAAATCACAAAGGAACATATTTGGGTGATTCGATACCCTTTTTTTCTGAAAATTAGTAGTTGGTATAATTATTTGTTTTCTCATAAAAACGCGACAAAGGTGCAGGCAGATAAAGCTAAAACAACTGATTTAACGGTCACGCTCATTGGCATCTTCCCTTTGTCTTTCCTTATGACCATACCTTCGTATAACGGCCAGTTTATTACAACAAGCAGCCCTGCTATCACAAACTGCAAACTCATTCTCTGAAACTCTCCACCGTCTCTAAAAGTGACCAGTCTCATGACTGCGGCGGCGAAGCACAAGAGATTGAGCGTCCCGAGTGTTCCGAGGAGGACAAACATCGGAGACTCCACTCCAAACTCCATTACTTCTCTCTCGTATCTCTCTGCTGCTTCTTCTTCTGCTACTTTCGCTGTGATCACAAACGCAGACTCCGATACCCCAAGTTTCTTCAGAATTGTGTCGATGAATCCGAAAAGAAACGAGCTTGTTCTTCTATAAAGCCACATCCTTTGCTCATTCCACCATCCTCGGAACGTCCCTCCGCACCACAAGAACTCGGCGAGGCTATATGCATTAACTGCGACAGTCACGTATCCAAACGGGATAAACCACCAGCTCCATACCTGGATTCAAACACCAGAAAAAAAGCGGATTGGTTTTTGCCCGATTAATACCAAAACATAAACTGGAAAAAGCTATTTATTACCTTTGGAAACAGAGGAATGCCTTTGAAGAGACAGAGAGAAGCCAAAACAGAGTAAACAAGCACAGGTACTGAACTTGGAGCCCAAAACAGGAAGCAACAGTAACCAAGTATCAGTCCTAATCTGATCTTTCCTTGTCCATACCAAACCGGACTATACTCGGAAAGCAGAATCTGAAATTCTCCTTCCGACCATCTCCTCCACTGCACAAGCATCTGGTGTAAGTTGGTCGGTGCTACCCCTACAAAAGCTTTACTCTTGGGGTTCAAGTATGCTGATTTCCATCCTCGGCACTGAATTGCTAAACCGGTTATTACATCCTCTACCGCGCAACCATATTTCAGACCCATCTGCCATGGAAACAGAACCCGGTTTAGGTCCGGTATAAGAAGCATTTGAAAGGTATTAATCACAGCCTTACCTCCTTTCCCCATTGAGAGTTTTCATCATAAGTAGAGCTTGCGAGAGCCTTGATCATCTCAGGCTCTGTAATTTCTTCAATTTCCTCAAACTCTTCTTCTTCCTCTCCATACTTTCTCCCACAGATGACATCTCTTCTGTGAAAGCAACCAGTCCCAACGTATATCGGTCCTCCATTTCCATCCATTCCGTGTAACTCCACCTTTTCATTATTTAGTATTCACATCCCAAAACCTTAAGAGTTAGTTAAAAGCAGAATCAATATATCAAAAATCCAGAATCAACATATGTTGTGTTTTCTGCGGTCTCTCTCTCTCCGGGACTTACATTCTTTCCTGGTCGCATCATGCTTCCATACAAATCATTCCTCGTAATGTTCTCAAAGCACTGCGGAAACTGCACGAAAGCAATCTCTTTGCCCTCTTTCTCATCAAGGAGGATGCAGAGTGCGTCGCGTGCTGACTTTGAGTTGTTTGAATACATATCACAGTCCAGGTTTAGTATGAATCTTCCACACGTGATCTTCGATGACACCCTTATCTGTCAGAGAAACAACAACAACCCTAATCAAAACAGTATCCTACAATTGGAGAATCATAATGCCTTGTCGAACAAGCAAAACGTTACCAATGCGTTCATGGATCCAGCCTTGAAGTTGTGATGATGCTGAGGTCTCTTCTCTCTCGATAGATACACCAATGTTGGTACTGTTACTCTTTTCTCCTTTCTTCCGTCTACCAAAATCTGACGAGACCAAACCCAAAAAAAAAGTAAAATTCAGTTGTTTCGATTGCTAAAAAAGCAATTACTTACTTGAAGAATGGTTCCATGGTTTCTGCGAGTAGCATCAGAGTCCCACTGGGAAAACCCGTCACCGTACTTCAAACGCGCCTCCTCGGGTATTCGTCGGAGTCTCGCAGCCGTTTCAATCCTCTCCGCCATTTCTCTATACAGCTGAGCAACTTCCTCTGCTGCAGAATTAAGACCAGTTGCCGTGGAAGACAAGTAAGCCGCCGGAGATCTCGGCTCAACGTTGAATTTCTTACAGAACGGAACCCAAACTTTAGCAAACTCAGCTGCCTCCGCGAGAGCAAAGAACGTGAGCTCAGAGCCACCGTCATCAGAGAGATATACGGCGAGTTTCTCCGGTGGATAATCGAGAGCCGCAACAGATAAGACTGTGTTAACGACCATCAACGGTGGCTCAATCTCAGGATCCGCCGTGCAAACGAAAACGTCGAGCCTCGGAAGATGGTTACCATATCTCCGAGAGAGTCTACCGATGAAGGTGAGTCGCCAAACCGGATTCCACCGGAGAGCTTGTGTGAATACCCAATACAAACCGAACCAAATCTCCAAGACTAGCATAAATCCAACCAAACCGGTCCGGTTCTCATCAGTCTCCAACGGTACGGTCACTCTGTAGAACCAAATCCAACAGATACAAAAGAAAACCGAGGCAGAGAAAACCCGGAACGCTATCACTCTTCCGGTTTTCCTCCTGGTGACAGTAAGCGGTTCGCCTTCGTAACCCGGTCCAAACCGGTCGTCTTCTTTTCTCATATTCTTTTTTTCTCTGTTGTGTTGGCAATTGGTAATGGTAAAGATAAGAGAAGAAGCGTCTCTTGGTTGGTTGGTATATGACTATATGTAGAGAGATTAGAGATTTGTGGTTGTTGTAACTTTTGGACATTTTCATAAGACGTCATTAGAGCCGTCAGCAAGTATGTTCCTTTTTTCGGATAGCGTTGTCAATAATTAAGATGAGACAGCGAGACTATCAAAGAGACAAAGAGTGACAGCTTGATTGAAGATAATGTTTCTTAGACTATAGCAAATGGTTGGTGATTTTAATTAGTCAAAAGAGTAACAAAAAGTAAATTTCAGTTTCTTAGGGAGTGATGAATCAAATCAAGAAGCACCATGAACGCGTATCACTCAATGATATTGCCGAGATCTTGGTTTCGTTATTGGGGATAGTCATTATATATTGTACATAGTTTATGGCCATTATTTGAATGCATTGACTCTTTTGTTTTCCTTTTCTTACATAAATGCGATACAGGTACACGCTGATAAAGCAAAGACAACTGATTTAACTGTCACGCTCATTGGCATCTTCCCTTTGTCTTGCCTCAACAACATACCTTGGTACAAAGGCCAGTTTATAGCCACATTTAGTCCTGTTATCACAAACTGCAAACCCATTGTCTGAAAATCTCCACCGTCTCTGAAAGTCATCAGTCTCATAACTGCGGCGGCGAAGCAGAAGAGATTGAGCATCCCGAGTGTTCCCAGGAGGACAAACATCGGAGACTCCACTCCAAACTCCATTACCTCTTTCTCGTATCTCTCTGCTGCCTCTTCTTCTGCTACTTTCGCTGTGATCACAAACGCAGACTCCGATACCCCAAGTTTCTTCAGAATCGTGTCGATGAATCCGAAAATAAATGAGCTTGTTCTTCTATAAAGCCACATCCTTTGCTCATTCCACCATCCCCGGAACGTCCCTCCGCACCACAAGAACTCGGCTAGGCTATACGCATTCACTGCTACAGTCACGTATCCAAACGGGATAAACCACGAGCTCCAGACCTGGACTCAAACACCAGAAACGGTTTAATATCCAAAAAAGAAGAAAAACAGAGGAAAGCTGTTTATTATTACCTTTGGAAACAGAGGAATGCCTTTGAGGAGACAGAGACAAGTCAAAACAGAGTAAACAAGCAGAGGTACTGAACTTGGAGCCCAAAGGCAATAGCAACAATAACCAAGTATCAGTCCCAAACCGATCTTCCCTTGGCCATACCAAACCGGACTATACTCTGAGAGCAGAATCTGAAAGTCTCCTTCCGACCATCTCCTCTGCTGCACAAGCATCTGATGTAAATTGGTCGGTGCTACCCCAACAAAAGCTTTCTTCTTTGGGGTCAGGTACGCCGATTTCCATCCACGACACTGAATTGCTAAACCGGTTATTACATCCTCTACCGGGCAACCATATTTCAAACCCATCTGCCATTGAAACAAAACCCCCGGTTTACTTGCGGTACAAGAACCCATAGGCAGAATAATAAGTATTAAGTCTAGTGATCACAGCCTTACCTCTTTTCCCCATAAAGAGTTTTCATCATAAGTGCAGCTCGCGAGACCCTTAATCATCTCAGGCTCTGAAACTTCTTGAATTTCCTCGAATTCTTTTTCTTCCACTCCATAGTTTCTTCCACAGATGACATCTCTTCTGTGAAAGCAGCCAGTCCCAACGTATAACGGTCCGCCATTTCCATCAAGTCCATTAAACTCCACCTTTTTGCCACATCCCAACACACACAAAGATTAGTTAACACATATGTTGTGTTTTCTGCGGTCTCACTCCCTCTGACTATCAATAAAACTTACATCAGCTATTACTAGCATGGTGCTTCCATACAAATCATTCCTTGTAACGTTATTATAACACTGCGGAAACTGCACGAAAGCAATCTCTTTGCCCTCTTTCTCATCAAGGAGGATGCAGAGTGCGTCGCGTGCTGACTTTGAGTTGTTTGAATACATATCACAGTCCAGGTTTAGTATGAATTTCCCACACGTGATCTTTGATGACACCCTTATCTGTCACAGAAACAACAACAACCCTAATCAAAACGGTGTCCTACAATTGGAGAATCAGAATGCCTTGTGGAACAAGCAACCGTTACCAATGCGTTCATGGATCCAGCCTTGAAGTTGTGATGATGCTGAGGTCTCTTCTCTCTCGATAGATACACCAATGTTGGTACTGTCACTGTTTTATCTTTTCTTCCGTCTACCAAAATCTGATGAGACCAAACAAAAACAAGTCAAATTCAGTTGTTTCGATTGCTGCAACTACAGAACTATAACATAGCTAAAAAGCTATTACTTACTTGAAGAATGGTTCCATGGTTTCTTTGAGTAGCGTCAGAATCCCACTGCGAAAACCCATCACCGTACTTCAACCGCGCCTCTTCTGGTACTCGCCTGAGTTTCGTCGCCGTTTCAATCCTTGCCGCCATTTCTCTATACAGCTCAGCCACCTCCGCAGCAGCAGCAGCAGAGTCCAGACCGTTTGCCTTGGAAGACAAGTAAGCCGCAGGAGATCTCGGCTCAACGTTGAATTTCTTACAGAACGGAACCCAAACTTTAGCAAACTCAGCTGCCTCCGCGAGAGCAAAGAACGTGAGCTCAGAGCCACCGTCATCAGAGAGATATACGGCGAGTTTCTCCGGTGGATAATCGAGAGCCGCAACAGATAAGACTGTGTTAACGACCATCAACGGTGGCTCAATCTCAGGATCCGCCGTGCAAACGAAAACGTCGAGCCTCGGAAGATGGTTACCATATCTCCGAGAGAGTCTACCGATGAAGGTGAGTCGCCAAACCGGATTCCACCGGAGAGCTTGTGTGAATACCCAATACAAACCGAACCAAATCTCCAAGACTAGCATAAATCCAACCAAACCGGTCCGGTTCTCATCAGTCTCCAACGGTACGGTCACTCTGTAGAACCAAATCCAACAGATACAAAAGAAAACCGAGGCAGAGAAAACCCGGAACGCTATCACTCTTCCGGTTTTCCTCCTGGTGACAGTAAGCGGTTCGCCTTCGTAACCCGGTCCAAACCGGTCGTCTTCTTTTCTCATATTCTTTTTTTCTCTGTTGTGTTGGCAATTGGTAATGGTAAAGATAAGAGAAGAAGCGTCTCTTGGTTGGTTGGTATATGACTATATGTAGAGAGATTAGAGATTTGTGGTTGTTGTAACTTTTGGACATTTTCATAAGACGTCATTAGAGCCGTCAGCAAGTATGTTCCTTTTTTCGGATAGCGTTGTCAATAATTAAGATGAGACAGCGAGACTATCAAAGAGACAAAGAGTGACAGCTTGATTGAAGATAATGTTTCTTAGACTATAGCAAATGGTTGGTGATTTTAATTAGTCAAAAGAGTAACAAAAAGTAAATTTCAGTTTCTTAGGGAGTGATGAATCAAATCAAGAAGCACCATGAACGCGTATCACTCAATGATATTGCCGAGATCTTGGTTTCGTTATTGGGGATAGTCATTATATATTGTACATAGTTTATGGCCATTATTTGAATGCATTGACTCTTTTGTTTTCCTTTTCTTACATAAATGCGATACAGGTACACGCTGATAAAGCAAAGACAACTGATTTAACTGTCACGCTCATTGGCATCTTCCCTTTGTCTTGCCTCAACAACATACCTTGGTACAAAGGCCAGTTTATAGCCACATTTAGTCCTGTTATCACAAACTGCAAACCCATTGTCTGAAAATCTCCACCGTCTCTGAAAGTCATCAGTCTCATAACTGCGGCGGCGAAGCAGAAGAGATTGAGCATCCCGAGTGTTCCCAGGAGGACAAACATCGGAGACTCCACTCCAAACTCCATTAC